>VDFB02285257.1:0-12404 GCA_007258455.2 Sequoia sempervirens
GGCATCTTATTGAAACAAACAAACAATATCATATATTGTTGGAAACCCAAAAGCATAAAACCCTCAAAACACAAAATTGCAAAACAAAACAAAAACAATTAGTCCCCGTAGTCGAGAGAAGACGAGTTCTTACAGAAATTGTGCCACTGGCTTTTATCTGTGTATTATTTTTTCTTACTAAGAATATTATGAGATCAGCCAACATAACATTGAAATTAATAAATATTGAAATAATTCATATTTGTTAGGAAATTTCAAATGAATGATATTAAATAATGGTAAATGATTCAATGTTCTTGAAAATTGATAGGAAAAAGTCATTTGTATAATGAGCATCAATCAACCAAACTTCTTTTGCACGGAGAAGAGAAATCTCCTAGATGGACCTTAAAGCTGCATCCTTAACTTGTCTACAAAATAACCAAAATCTTCTGCAACAAGCATTACCTAATCCAGAGTATAGCTAGATCATATGGATCTAATATGGTTGAAATTCTCTGAATTAATGTAAAGAAGCTAAGGTAGCGGAACAACTTCCTACACTAATCTTGAGAGGAAAATAATGCAAAACTTTACAAATCTTATCAATAGTTACAGAAACTTAAACAGAAATAAACATAAATATCATGCATAACACATCACAGTGATTTACGTGGGGAAAACCCTTTCGGGAGAAAACTCCACACTCCAAAAACCACCCAATATATTATTCAGAAATCACAAAGATTACAATATACTTGCAAAGCATGCTTCCCACAAGAGTATCACCAACCAGAGATCTAGAGGCAACACAACCGTTATCAGACTCTCATAATACATCACAACACACAACCATAATACAATGCCCTCATATAATAGGGTTGTCTTCTAGGGCAAGACAAGCCAAAAAAATATCTACCGTCAAATCTAAGACCTGTTGATGTGATTTTCGTGACCGCACCAACACAGAATAAAGTTTCCCAACGGCTACTCTATCATCTCTTGAATAAAGTATTCAGCATGCTAAGATTGCGAGTGAGTTCATGCTTTCAACTCCAAGGTTCCAATAATGCAATAGAATACCCTCAGTTGGATCGATGTGTTTTGCTGGTATTTCAAGGCGACTTACACAATTGTTTAGCAGTTGACAGCAGACAGCGGATTAAGGGCTTTCATGTGATTTGGATGATTTGGCAGGTAAGTGCAAATTTCCTAACGCTAACCAGAAATGAACTGAATTTAAAATGAGTGTAGGGCCTAAGAAGTTTATGTTCTACTCTAAGGCGTGGAATGTGGGATCAATCTCGACAAACTTCAACCAGACTCTGCTCCGCCTCACGTTGGACAACTTACACAAAGTCGATGCAATCTTCAAGGGAGGGACAAGAGGTTTTCAAATTATAACTCAACATGTATGTACCATCATAACGACGCATACAAACACCTGAATCACAATCGAAGTTAAGTTTGTAATGTTTTCCAGTTGACCACACAAGGCAAACTTGCCGTCAGCAAGCCGCTAGTGGTATGGATAAAAATGAAGTTGCCTCGATTAACACCACCAATCCACAGCTAACATCTACTTGCATGAAAATGAAAACTACTCTACTTTACGCTACTTGAAGTCGAAGGGATGAAGAAATCTTGCTAGCTACTCATAACAAAGATGAATTCACCATTCAATGAAAGATCTTTTATTACAATAGTTTTTCGCAACAATCTTGTTGTGACCTTTTTCACACATCGCCCCATTGCAAATGGGGACCCCCTAATTTTTGCTTCATTTCGAACTTTTGGCTTGATTATTTAGTTTGTTTTCCTGTTCTCTCTCTCTCTCTCTCTTTCTATCTCTTTCTGCTCTTTGCCTTTCGGGGGATGTGTCCGTCATCGAGCTTAATTGTGAAATTTGGCCAAGTCTGAGAATTAGGGTTTCTATCTTTCTGGTCAATTTGAAATCAAATAAAATGAATAAGTTGAAAACAGAGATTAACATTGGTATCAGTGTGCTTTCAGCAAGGTTCCCAGCTAAATTTCATCAAATTCTGGAAATTTACTATTTTTAGTAAGTGTGTAATTTAGGGAATTCCTTCAGCATTCTTGGAATTCGGACAGTCACACTGCATTCAAAGCACATCAAGCTGCTCACTGGAAAAATTTGAGCTGAAACAGACAACTGGCTATTTTTAGCAGTTCAGCTTCCAGAGCAGATTTCAGGGTTTAGATGCGAAGTTTTTCAACCATGTCTGCATATTCCTTTTGGGTTTTCAGAGACCTTCGCGATGGTGTAACATGCAAAGCAAGATGATAACTTTCAGAGTTCAGCCTTCCGAGGCTATTTTTAGGGTTTGCATGTCAGGATTTTCTTTGCATGTCAGGGGATTCTTTGTGGGTTTTTCGATACCTACGCAGTGGCGTGACATGCAAAGCAGGATAATCACTTCTTCAACAACTTATTATTTTTAGCAGGTGCACTCCGGCAACCGCTTCCCAGCACTCCAGAATCACAAGCTGATCGCAATGCAACAGAAACGAGAACAAACAGAGGTCATTTGATATTCATGCAAGATGAATTAGGGTTTCCAGCTTCGAGACCCAAAAGGAGGGGTAAAAAGTCAGAATTTTCAAAAACCGGTGAATACCACCACGATCAGCATCTTCCAAGCTATCTGCTGATAAAATTTGAAGGCAAACGAAGCACTTACTATTTATAGTAAGTCACTTCAGAAACTGGCTAAAAATAGAAAGTCAGCAACAGGCGCCGATGTCAACAGGCAGGTCACGGGGTGAGAAGCGCCTCATTCGAATTTCAAATCAAACGGAGCTGTGGAGATATCAGAAGCAAGCATTTACTATAAATAGCAAACTACCTCCATAAACATACTATTTTTAGCAAGTCAACTCAGAATAGCAGTGTGAACAGGTTGGCAAAGTCATGTGGATCCAGTGTTTAAAATTTCAAAGCAATCTGAGCTTCTGAAGTATGAAAATCAAACACTTACTATTTATAGTAAGGCATGGAGAAACTAGCAAAGACAAAAAAATTGGCTAAGTCTGAGACTTCATCCTGCATCACCATGAAAATGTGCCCATGTCTAGCAAGTTCCTGTGAAGTCAAAGCTTGACGTTGAAGTTTCATCCTCCTGCCACCTCCATATACGCCCAAGGAAGGATAAAAAAAAAAAAACATAAAAGTTTCTAAGTTAAAGCTTCATCCTCCTCACATGGCCAAATGCGCCCAGCTCAAGGTAGTGCCATGCAATGAATTTTTTTTTGTTAATGTTTCATCCTCCAGCACATGTGAATTGCGCCCACTTTGAAGAAGTTGATAAAAAAATTTCTAAGTATTGAAACATCCTCCTCATGCCTTCATTTGCGCCCTCACATGCAAGATGATAAGATGCCAAAAAAATTTCTAAGTGTCAAACTCATCCCTCACCTATGGCAAAATGCGCCCATGCAACAAGAAGGTCAAAGAATTCAAAAGAAGTCAAAATTTTCATCCTTCATACATGGCAAAATGCGCCCAAGTTCACAAGGAGGAGTCAACAAGCTAGGCGTTGGAAACTTCATCCACCTCCCATGCTTAAATGCGCCCAAGTGTGCAAGGTGGTGAGTGGAAAGTAAAGTATGCTAGGCTTGGTGAAGTTGAATTTTCCCCTTCAAGTATAATATGCGCCTAGACTTGAGAGATGATAATTGCTAAGGCGTGGAAATAAGCTATATGCGCCTAAGGTGGGTGAGGGTGGAAAATATTGCTATGGCGTTGAAATAACAATTATCCTCCTCAGGGTACTAAATGCGCCTAAGGTGCATGCTTGATAAAATTTGGAAAAAATTGCTAAGGCGTTGAAACAAGGAGTATGCTAGGTGAATAAATATGCTAGGCAAAATATATTCCTCATGAAGTGTAAAATGCACCCAAGGCAATGGATATTAAATTGTCTAAGTGAATTTCTTCACCACTGGCAAGATGAATTGAAGATGAAATTAAAAATTTTCTAAGGCAAGTGCAAAATGTGCTAAGTAATTTTAAATTTTCTCTAAGGCACAAAATATTTTCTTCCTTAAGAAAATACGCCTAGACTTGAAGGAGATAAAATTTTCCCGAAGCACGGATAAATTGCCAGTGATGAAGTCAGAGAACGCCAGCTGCACAGGTTGATAAAAAAAAAATCAAGTCAGAGCAACAAGAATATTCACAGGAATGAAGAACAAGAATAAATTTGTTGAAAATTTATTTTTCTCAGGTTCAAAATTCACGAAAATTTAAATGAACCCGTTCGTTGTATACCCATGAATTCGACAAGTTCTGAAAGAAATTTTCTTCTTGGGTATTGAAGATTGTCGACAAGGAATTGATTTTGGTGTCTTCTACAGTTCACCGAACCCTTCAGGATGGAGATTTTTGATGGGCACTTAAATAATGAATTTCCTAAGTAAAAGTTTGAAAAAATTTCTAAGGCAAGGAAAAAGATGTTGAAATATGCCGCCTTGGCAGATGAATTTGAAGTTGGATGCCTAGATAATTTTTGATCAAATTCCTGATGAAAGCATTTTTTTTCTCGAGCCTGAGTCGGATGAAATATCAGAGTGAAGTGCGCAGGCAGAATGCAAGATGGGTTGGAAAATTGGCTAAGGCATGAAGAATTTGAAAGCAAAGTTGGCTATTGAAGACGATGAACCCTTGGAAGTTAAAGTGCGAAAATCCTGGTAAGTAAGTTGAATTTATATTATGAAGTGTTTTGATGCTCTTCCCCTTGCTTGTTTTGCAGGAGGAACGTCGAGACCAAGCGGTGATGACTTAAGTGATGAAGAAAATAATCCAAGATTGCATTTCAACCTCGAAGGAAGAAAAGTTGCAAGAAGATGGCTAAGTGTTGGGACTTAGTGACAGAGAAGAAATGTTTTCAAAACTCAAGATGGAGAAAAGAATGGAAGCTCAAGCAAAGTTGAAGAACAACGTCAAGAAGAAGATCAAGATCAGTGTGAACGCGTTTCAAAGTTGGAATCTTCTAGAAGGATGATGGACATTAATGGCTCATTTATTACCCCACTCCTCTGGGTGGCGGTTTTTAGGGTGAATCTTGTTTAGGGCTGAGGTGGCACAATCTGGGCCATCCAACCTATTGTAATCTGAGTCGTCCGTTGGACTTGGCCAGCTATATAAAGGGGCATCCCCCCTTCATTTGTATCTCATTAGAAGTTAGAATAGACATTAAGTTAGACAGTAGACATAGAGTAGAGGGACAACTTAGAAGTAGCTTAGTATAGATTGATAGTGTAGTTGAAGAAGAAGGAAAGTTTTCCTTTGAAAACTCTTGCAAGAAATTGTTGTGTAAAACTTTCATAATAAAAGATCTTTCCATTGATGGTGAAATTCGTCTTTGTTATGGATAGCTAGCGAGGTTTCTGCATCCCTTCTACTTCAAGTAGCGTAATTTCATTTTTATGCAAGTAGATGTTAGCTGTGGAATGTGGTGTTTGATCTAAGCAACTTCATCTATCCATACCACTAGTGTATTTGCTGAGGGTGAATACGCCTTGTGTGGTCAACTGAAATATCATGTACTTAACTTCGATCATGATTTGTATGTCTATATGCGTCGTTGTGATGGTATTTTCATGCTAAATTGTGATCTGAACACCTTGAACTACTCCTCTGAAGATTGCACCGACTCCGTGGAAGCTGTCCGAGGCGAGGCAAAGCGAAGTTTGGTTGAAAGTTTGCTGAAGTTGAGCTCCATATCCCACACTTAGAATAGATTTAGACTCTCTAAACCTTGCACCATTTCAATTCAGTACTTTCTGGTTAGAATAGGAAATCCGTGCTTCATTGATAAATCTGTCGAACTGTGAAAACCCCCTTCCTCTGTTGTTGAACAATTTCGTAAGTCCCCTTGAAATACCAGCAAATCACATTGAGCCAACTGAGACTATTCGCATTGAAAGAACCTTGGAGTTGAACGCACGAACTCTCTCGCAATCTTAGCATGTTGGATACTTTGATCAAGAGAGAATAGGGTAGCCGTTGGCGACTTTATTCTGCGTTGGTGCGGTCACGAAAAACACATTAACAGAATTGGCACTAGAAGGAGGGCGAGCTTCGAATTGTTCTAGAAGCTGGAAGGAACCAGTATGAGCTTTGAAGTTCCAAATCGGAGATATGTTAGATCTCTCTTATGTCAAAAAATCCAAAAAAAAGTGAAAAGTTGAAAAATTCAAAAAAATCAAAAAAATGGAAAATCAAAAAAGAGATTTCTCAATGGATGGGCACATTTCGTGCTCTCAAGACAGTCTTACAGATATTGCTCCAATTCATGAAAGATTGAATGCACAGCTATGGCCCGAGAATTTGTCTAAGTTTGCTTTGCTAGGAAGATGCCGAATTCATGAGACCTCCCAGCACGAAGAAATTAGTTGCCTAATATTCCTCTCAAGGATAGAGCTTGCTCTCCAAGGGAAAATTTTCTTTTGGGATGTCCCAAAGCCAGGAGTATTGGATGTAGAACCCGATGATTATAGCCTTCCAGAAGTCATGGATGAAGCTTTCGCAAGATTCATACTTACGATCCAAAGTCAGTTGGAACTTGGCAATGTTTGCTTGAAAGTTGTTTTGCTCCCTCGTTGGTGTCGGATTCACAACGCACCTCATCCAGAGTTCACTTGCACAACATGTGAAGAATCCATCAACTTCGCCAGATGTCGCCTCGGATTACTAGTACTACCGTATGGATTCTTCAAAGACAAAGGATGGATTGAATATGTCACACAAACATCTTCAGCACCAAATGAAGAGTATGCCTCAACATCACCCAACAAGGAGAATGAGCCACAACAGGGTGATATGATCGAGCTTAGGGAGCAAGCAGATGAAGATTGTTCCCACATCATGCTAGAACAAGAGGCTATTGGAGCAAAGATCAAAGATGCAATGGGATACATCCAAGGAAGAGAAACCACCCAAGGCAACTATCAACATACAGAGGTGAATGAATGTACAAAATTGCAAGTTATTGAAGATCATCAAGGACCAGGAATGGAGGACTTAGCTCAAAGTGGAGATGGTGTGAGAAATTTTCAATCTTCATTCACTCGAGGAGGGGAACATGAAGAGGGAAGCGATTCCAGTACACTTCAAGAAGGAACGCTCCTTGATGAAAAGGTTCAGTTATGCATGAATAAGATGGAAGAAATGGTAAGCAGCTTAAGGAAAGATGATGTGTTTGATGATCAATGGGCTACCAACATGGAGGCTGAATATGAAATGCATCTCACATCGACACTTGATCCATTATTCACAGTCATGGAAGAATTGCTTGATGAAATTGAAACAAATGAAACACTGCCCGGTAAAGAGATAGAAAATGAACAATTCAGGTTGGGGCTTGATCTATTGTTAGGGATTCAAAAGGAGCCAGCGCATGAAATAATCCAAGCTTCCAAATACCCTTTCGAATTGATTTCCTGCCACACTCCTCCCAGTTTGGATCATCTCCACGTTTTGAAGGCAAGAGGTTTGGTTCACCATCAACTTCGACCTCCCGATGAAGCAATGAACGACAAGCAAGAGTGCATGCCAGCGAATGAAGACCACCAGGTTGTCTTTCCCTACTATTGGTTACAAAGAATATCATATTGATTATGGAGGTTTAGGAAAGGTGACTTGTTTATGGATTAATCATGGTCCAGATGAGTTGCCTCAATTGCTAATCTTTCCTGAAGTTTTGCTTGAGTTTGAGATTTGTATTGTGAAAGATTACTTTTCTGAGTTCAAGGACAAGTTTGCTAGGCTCCGCACTATCACCGTTGTTGTGTCACTGCTGAATGTCCTAAGAAATCATGCTAGGAGTTGTATGTGCTTGGGTCTTTTGATTGTTATTCGCTTAAAGTTTTTGTTTTTGTTTAGATTAGTTGTCTTGCTTTCGTAGTTTAGTTCGCTTTCAATAAACGGGGATCCCATTTGTTGGGGGTGTTGTGTTGTTTTCGCCACGGTCCGATATAATGTTAGTCCATTTCTTGGATAGTCATCCAGGAAGTGCTTTAGAATCAGAGGTTGTTCTTTCAAGTCTTATCATTTGATTAGGATCTGTACTTGAATCGGAAGGGAATCATCTATTGTGTCTTGAAACCGAGTCTCACAATTACTATATTTCACACACATGATTAATTGCTCTAAGTCATTTTGGTCTCTTGGGAAAGGTCTTGGCAAGTGAAAATCTTACGTCTTGCTTCAGCGCCACTACAATTCTCAAACCCATTGGAGGCTTCCGTGCCTGCCAACCAATTGAGGAATTGACGGAAAATCAAAAGAGGAAAAGAAAATGTGCTTAAAAGAAAATATCAAAAAAGAAAAGAAAAGAAAATGAGAAATGAAAAGAGAAATATTGGTTTTGGGAACATACGAGTAACTCCACCGGGGCTATGGACGCCTGGCGGGGCAATATTCGTGAGAATTGTAGAGACAACCTCGTCGGGGCTATGGACGCCTGACTGGCAGCGAGGCAATGTCCAGGATGCTTTTGAAGTTTAGATATTTATTTAACTTGTTGGGACTGATTCTAGGAGCTTCAATGGTCTTTTGAGTTGGAACAAACGCATATGCACACACTTGTAATCAAAAGATGACGTGCCTTGATCCAATCTAGGATTTCTCTTCCCTTTTAAGTATATCCCCTAGTTAGTTAATGGGTTGGAAGGAATTATCCAAAGGTTCTGAGTATGGAATGGATTTTGTCTTTGAAATGTTCAGGAACATTTATTCAGGTTGCGGCTAATGTTATGACCTTTTTCACACATCGCCCCATTGCAAATGGGGACCCCCCTAATTTTTGCTTCATTTCGAACTTTTGGCTTGATTATTTAGTTTGTTTTCCTGTTCTCTCTCTCTCTCTCTCTCTTTCTATCTCTTTCTGCTCTCTGCCTTTCAGGGGATGTGTCCGTCATCGAGCTTAATTGTGAAATTTGGCCAAGTCTGAGAATTAGGGTTTCTATCTTTCTGGTCAATTTGAAATCAAATAAAATGAATAAGTTGAAAACAGAGATTAACATTGGTATTAGTGTGCTTTCAGCAAGGTTCCCAGCTAAATTTCATCAAATTCTGGAAACTTACCATTTTTAGTAAGTGTGTAATTTAGGGAATTCCTTCAGCATTCTTGGAATTCCGACAGTCACACTGCATTCAGAGCACATCAAGCTGCTCACTGGAAAAATTTGAGCTAAAACAGACAACTGGCTATTTTTAGCAGTTCAGCTTCCAGAGCAGATTTCAAGGTTTAGATGCGAAGTTTTTCAGCGCATGTCTGCATATTCCTTTTGGGTTTTCAGAGACCTTCGCGATGGTGTAACATGCAAAGCAAGATGATAACTTTCAGAGTTCAGCCTTCCGAGGCTATTTTTAGGGTTTGCATGTCAGGCTTTTCTTTTGCATGTCGTGATTCTTTGTAATTTCTACTACCTACTAGCAGGACATGCAAAGTAGGATAATCACTTCTTCAACAACTTACTATTTTTAGCAGATGCATTCTGACAGCCGCCTCCCAGCACTTCAGAATCACGAGTTGATCGCGATGCAACAAAAACGAAGACAAACAGAGGTCATTTGATATGCATGCAAGATGAAATAAAGCTCTCGGCAGACCCAAAGTGCTGAGGGGTAAAAAAGTCAATTTTCAAAACCATGTATTTCACCGCTGACGCGATCTTCCAAGCTATCTCACTGAGCAAAATTTGAAGGTAAACGGGCACTTACTTTACGAGGTAAGTCACTTCTCGTAAACCGCTAAAATAGAAAGTCATGAATGTGCCACGTCAATAGGCGTGTCACGGGATGAGAAGTTTCTATTCGAATTTCAAATCAAACGGAGCTATGGAGATATCAGAAGCAAGCATTTACTATAAATAGCAAACCACCTCCAGAAATATGCTATTTTCAGCAAGTCAACTCAGAATAGCAGTGTGAACAGGTTGGCAAAGTCATGTGGATCCAAAGTTGTTTAAAATTTCAAAGCTAACTGAAGCTTCAAGTATGAAAATCAAACACTTACTATTTATAGTAAGGCATGGAGAAAACTAAAGGCAAAGACAAAATTGGCCAAGTCCTCGAGACTTCATCCTCGGTGACGAAAATGTGCCCATGTCTAGCAAGTTCCCGTGGAAGTCAAAGCTTCGACGCTGAAGTTTCATCCTCCCGCCACCTCCATATCCTTCAAGGAAGGATAAAAAACATAAAAGTTTCTAGGTTAAAGCTTCATCCTCCTCACATGGCCAAATGCGCCCAGCTCAAGGTAGTGCCATGCAATGAATTTTTTTTTGTTAATGTTTCATCCTCCAGCACATGTGAATTGCGCCCACTTTGAAGAAGTTGATAAAAAAATTTCTAAGTATTGAAACATCCTCCTCATGCCTTCATTTGCGCCCTCACATGCAAGATGATAAGATGCCAAAAAAATTTCTAAGTGTCAAACTCATCCCTCACCTATGGCAAAATGCGCCCATGCAACAAGAAGGTCAAAGAATTCAAAAGAAGTCAAAATTTTCATCCTTCATACATGGCACAATGCGCCCAAGTTCACAAGGAGTCAACAAGCTAGGCGTTGGAAACTTCATCCACCTCCCATGCTTAAATGCGCCCAAGTGTGCAAGGTGGTGAGTGGAAAGTAAAGTATGCTAGGCTTGGTGAAGTTGAATTTTCCCCTTCAAGTATAATATGCGCCTAGACTTGAGAGATGATAATTGCTAAGGCGTGGAAATAAGCTATATGCGCCTAAGGTGGGTGAGAGGGTGGAAAATATTGCTATGGCGCTGAAATAACAATTATCCCTCCTCGGTACTAAATGTACTGCGATGCTTGATAAATTTGGAAAATTGCTACATGCTGAAAACAAGCAGTATAGGGTGAATAAATATGCCAGCAAAATAATATATTCCCCTGGCGGAGGTAAAATGCTCAAGGCAATGGATATTAAATTGTCTAAGGAATTTCTTCTCAACTAATCGGGTAAGATGAATTGAAGACAAAATTAAAAAAATTCTAAGGCAAGTGCAAAATGTGCTAAGTAATTTTAAATTTTCTCTAAGGCACAAAATATTTTCTTCCTTAAGAAAATACGCCTAGACTTGAAGGAGATAAAATTTTCCCGAAGCATGGATAAATTGCCAGTGATGAAGTCAGAGAACGCCAGCTGCACAGGTTGATAAAAAAAAATTCAAGTCAAAGCAACAAGAATATTCACAGGAATGAAGAACAAGAATAAATTATTGAAAATTTATTTTTCTAAGGTTCACAATTCAAAAAATTAAATGAACCCCTTTGTTGTATACCCATGAATTCGATGCGTTCTGAGGGAAATTTTCTTTTGGGTATTGAAGATTGTCGACAAGGAATTGATTTTGGTGTCTTCTACAGTTCACCGAACCCTTCAGGATGGAGATTTTTGATGGGCACTTAAATAATGAATTTCCTAAGTAAAAGTTTGAAAAATTTTCTAAGGCAAGGAAAAAGATGTTGAAATATGCCGCCTTGGCAGATGAATTTGAAGTTGGATGCCTAGATAATTTTTGATCAAATTCCTGATGAAAGCATTTTTTTTCTCGAGCCTGAGTCGGATGAAATATCAGAGTGAAGTGCGCCAGGCAGAATGCAAGATGGGTTCGAAAATTGGCTTAGGCATGAAGAATTTGAAAGCAAAGTTGGCTATTGAAGACGATGAACCCTTGGAAGTTAAAGTGCGAAAATCCTGGTAAGTTGAATTTATATTATGAAGTGTTCTGATGCTCTTCCCCTTGCTTGTTTTGTAGGAGGAATGTCGAGACCAAGCGGTGATGACTTAAGTGATGAAGAAAATAATCCAAGATTGCATTTCAACCTCGAAGGAAGAAAAGTTGCAAGAAGATGGCTAAGTGTTGGGACTTAGTGACAAAGAAGAAATGTTTTCAAAACTCAAGATGGAGAAAAGAATGGAAGCTCGAGCAAAGTTGAAGAACAACGTCAAGAAGAAGATCAAGATCAGTGTGAACACATTTCAAAGTTGGAATCTTCTAGAAGGATGATGGACATTAATTGCTCATTTATTACCCCTCCTCTGGGTGGCAGTTTTTAGGGTGAATCTTGTTTAGGGCTAAGGTGGCACAATCTGGGCCATCCAGCCAATTGTAATTTGAGTCGTCAGTTGGACTTGGCCAGCTATATAAAGGGGCATCCCCCCTTCATTTGTATCTCATTAGAAGTTAGAATAGACATTAAGTTAGACAGTAGACATAGAGTAGAGGGACAACTTAGAAGTAGCTTAGTATAGATTGATAGTGTAGTTGAAGGAGGAAAGTTTTCCTTTGAAAACTCTTGCAAGAAATTGTTGTGTAAAACTTTCATAATAAAAGATCTTTTCATTGATGGTGAAATTCGTCTTTGTTATGGATAGCTAGCGAGG
>VDFB02285258.1:0-20934 GCA_007258455.2 Sequoia sempervirens
AACACAACCTCACCTGTCTTAACAAAAGTTAAATATTTTTCCTTTTGGCAATGGAGGTGTTGAAAAACATAGAAATTGGGAAATATGCATCACCACCACTCATCCATAGCCTCACCATCGTCGGCCTCAAAGCAAACCACCACTGGTTGTGCAATGGATAGCTTAAAATGCAGAAGCCAAGCATCAATGGCGTAGTCGTGAAGCAAAAGCATAACATACCAAATGAAATGCATGCCAAAGTGGCAGAGAAAAGGACGACAGCAGAGAAATGTTGGATAGTTAATGCATAGTAAATTGGAGTTAAGTTCGCCAGCACTAGCGTGGCATGAAATCATGAAGCAAGTAACAAGTGTCCACCATCAGATGATGCCACTTTTGAGCTCTGGATGAAAAACAGTCTTGAAAACTTTGAAAAACATGAACAATTTTCTCCCAATTGAATTTTTTCGGGTTGCAAGGTGAACAATCTCAAATTTGAAAAAAAAAAATTGACTGACATAGACCCCTCACGCAACATAACCCTACCCACCATCCGTCCCTCTCCCTAAAATAGATCCTATTGTTGCAGTGATTGGAGAAAGAAAAATAAATAAACAAAGAGAGAATTGTTAAATAGCTCGATATACCATTTGTTGTTGTAATAAAATCAGTTTAACAGTCTCTGGCGACTGTTATGGAAAGAATAAATGAACTAATAAATAGTCTCATCTTTGTAGCGTTGGCTGTGTAAATTGCCTCCCTGTGTCTGAGACTGAGGGTAATAATGAAAAAATAATATCATAGATCTGTCTAATAAGCCCAACCTACACCCAATCTGTTTGCTTTTAGGTTTCTCAAGGCTTCCAGATGCGACCCCTCCTCTTAGCCTACGCCCACCCTACCTACAGACAAAAAATAACAGACGCCTTGAATCAACTTTGCAGACAAACATAAGGGTTAAGTTAACAGCAAATGCTCAGCTAAAAGTAAAAATGAAAAGTATAAGTAATACAAACGAGTGGTGTGGCCATTGGCGGAGGAAAGTACTTCAGACCTCAGTTTCATGCTTGTGGTGAGCTATGTGATGCTCTTTCTCCCTCGCCTCCTTCCAGCCAGCGAGCCTCTTTCCCTGTCGTCGCCCCTTCTTCTCCTTGCGTTGCAAATGAACCACCGCCCCTCAAATTCTGCTCTTGCCAAATCATCGCAACACAACTTAACTATTTATTTTATTAAATGTTCTCTTGGCACTGGGGCGAACCATAAGGACAGTTTCAGGGATTTATCTAAAAGAATTCATCCAATCTTGTCGATGGCGTATAGTGTAGCTTCCAAGCTTGCACTCCTCTACCAATCGATCTCTCACTCCTCTATAGAGCCCTTAGAATCCTACTTTGTGTGCCTCGGTGAACCGCCATAGTATAGCTTGCAATGAAGGATTGAAGGAATGAAATTATACTAGCAATCGTACCTTAGTGTGCAATGGATACGCCGAACAAGTAATTTTGGTCTATTTTTTTAATACTTATATGAGTTCAATTGGTAGGCCGTTTAACAAATGATGTTATTTGTGGAACAAAGGTCAAATAAACTCTGCATCCACTTATAGGGATCCAAACATGATTGAAATAAAATCTCTAAATTAGGAAGATAATCAAGCTCCATTACCAATAGGCTCATGTTATGTTTCCAATAAGGAGAGAGGGAGAGAGAGAGAGAGGGAGAGGTAGGGATAAAGAGGGAGAGATAGAGGGGTAAGTAGATAGAGATAGAGAGGAGATGGAGAAGGAGAAGGAGAGGGATATGGAGAGAAGGAGAGGGAGAGATAAAGAGAGAGAAGAGAGAGGGATAAATGGAAATGGAAGAGATAAATATATAGAGAGGGATAGAGAGGGAGCATGTCTAGGAGATAAGGGTGAGTGGTGCAGAGCACCAACACTTGTGGTATCAATAATAGGAGTTCAAAAGGTTTAAAAGGTCATTTGAAGGTGATTTCATCTTTGTTCCATGAAGACATTGAAAAATGTGTGAAAACTTGAAAAAATTGTCAAAATTGTCAAAGATGTCAAATTGGGTAAATGAAGGGATTTTTTTTTTTTGAGTCTAGAAGTCTTAATAAGGGTTAAATAAGGTCTAAATGACCATATGTAAGATTTATAAAGGTATTTAGAGTTTTAAAAGTTCAATAATTGCAAAAATGCAAAATGTTGCAAATGTTGTCAAATTTGTGTTGATTTGCAAAATTAGAGTCATTTAAAGGGTAATTAGGTGCAAGTTGGTTGGTTTGGAGGTGGTTATGGCTTGTAAATTTTATAATATTCCTTCTAAGGCTTGAATCAAGGTTTTTTATGGTGTAATAAACTCACACAATAAGAATACCAAATTTTTTGGTGCATTTTCTGAGTTTTTTCACTATTTTTCAAAATTGTTTGTTGTTGTACGGACTGTACAGAACCAATAATGCTTTGAAATCTTTAGAGGTTGAATTTTTATGAGTTTTATTTGATCTAAACTTGGTTTGGAGTTCTAATTTTCTATTTTTTAAGAGAAATTGAAAAAAATATAGTGTATACCCTATTTTTTCCTTTTGTGAAGGGTTTGAAAGCAAAATAATGAGTTTTTGACCAATCCACCCACTGTTTTCTCCTGTAACTTGGTGGATTGGTGAAAAATATATTATTCTAGATCTATAAATGAATTTTATATCAGAATAAAGCATTCTTGTGGTGATTATGTGATTCCCTAGGGCTGGAAATGCAATTTTTCCCTTGAAAAGTGATGGTTTTGAAGTGCTTTTCAATGAAATGTTGATGAAGTTGAGTTTGTAAGAATTTAAAATGTCAAGGAAGACCCTATGCAAGGTTTTTGGACCATTTATTTGTTTATTCAAGGCTGGAAATGAAGATTTTGACAAAACCCTTGTTTTTGCATTAGAAAAGGAGGTTTTTTTTTAGTTGGGAGTGTTTCTGACCGTACAAGTGAAAAATAGTGATGGATTCTATGGTTTTGGGCCATTTAATTTTCTTCCCAAAGGTTTCAAGGTGATTGGATAAGTTTGAAGGGAACTTCCTTTGTTAAATTGACCTATTTTCCTTGATTTTCCCATGGTGAGTGTATTGGAAGTCTAAACTGGTCCAAAGGAGTTATATCTGATCTTGAAGTATGTTGTGTAAGTCTATAATGGGTGTCTAAATCCATTATTTATTTGGAAAGTATTTTGGGAAAGTTGGGTGAAAATTCCCTTGAAGCTATTTGGCTGTGTTGGTGGAAAGAATGCATCTCACAAGTGGATTTGTGAAGTTCTTTTGATTTGCTTTTAAATTTGAGTTCACCATCTATTATTTGTCATTTCATGTTTATTTCCACCTTGGGTCTACATCAAAGTGGTATCAGAGCATCAGGCACAAGATCTTGTTGTTGGTTGTTTGATTTTGTAGGTTGTGAAGGATGCCTCCAAAGGCTAGTGCAATGGCTAAAGAAATACAAGAGTTGAAGGAGCAATTGGCAAGGAAGGAGAGGATATACAAAGAATATCAAGATGCTACTATAGCATGGATAGCTGCTTTGGAGAAGAATCAAAGGAGAGGAGTTGTAGATGAAGAGCAAAGTGATGAAGAGGCTGAAGGGGATCCTCTAGTTCCAGATGAAGAAGATGAACTAGATCCTGATGAAAGAAGAATGCTTAGGATGCTGAAAGTGGTCAAGGGTGACAAGAATCCTAAGGTAAAAGTTGATGTGCCCATGTATGGAGGTAAGATGGATAGTGAAGAAGTTTTAGCATGGATTGATGCTTTGGATAACTTTTTTGAGTTTGAAGATATTGATGACAACAAGAAGGTTAAGTATGCAAAGAAAAAGTTGAAAGGACCAGCTCTTACATGGTGGAATTTTGTGCAAGAGGATAGAGTTAAGAAAGGTAAGCCTAAAATATGTTCTTGGGATAGAATGGTAGCAAAAGTTAAGGCTCAATTCTTACCAACATATTATGCTATTCAAACTTTCATGAAATTGCAAGAATTAAAGCAAAGAGAAATGGATGTGATGTCTTATACTGAAGAGTTTCATAGATTGTGTATAAGAGCAGGTCATAATGAAGATGAAGTGGAGAGAGTGGCTAGATACTTGAGTGGTTTGAGGTTGAATATAAGGGATGAGATCAGCCTCAATCCACCTAAAATAGTTGAAGAATGCTTTCAAATGGCAATGAGGGCAGAAGATAGAATCAAAAGGAGACAAGAGAGACAAGCAAGGGGTAGAGGTGGTGTGAATAGAGGAAGAGGTTCAAGGAAATCCAAGGAAGAACATGAAGAGGCTGATAAAAGCAAGGAACAAGCTCTTGAATCAAGAGGTGGATGGAGAGGTGGAAGAACAAACTTCAGGTCAAAAAGGGATTCCAATGAGTTTTCAGGTAGATGTTTCAAGTGTAATGAATTTGGACACCCCTTCTTTAAGTGTCCTCAAAATCAAGGTGCAACTTCAAGTGGTGATAGGAGGAATGAGAGAAGAACACAATTGATTCAAGAGGAAGAGTATGAAAGTTCTACAAGTATAAGTAGGCCTGCAGATCCAGAAGTGGGAGAGGCACTCATGATGAGAAGAACATTGCTGCAAACACCAAAGGAAGAAGACATGAGCCAAAGAAGGAGTTTATTCAGAACCTCATGTAAATTCAAAAGTAAAGTGTGTCAAGTTGTTATTGATTCAGGTTCTCAAGATAACATGGTGTCTAGGGAAATGGTAGATAAGTTGAGTCTAGAAAAGATACCTCATGTAGCACCCTACAAGGTTTCTTGGGTGAATGATAGTCAAACTTTAGTGGTGAATGAGCAAGCTTATGTAGATTTCCAGATTGGGGAGTACAAAGATAGAGTCCTATGTGACATATTTCCTATGGATTGTTGTCATCTTCTCTTAGGAAGACCATGGCAATATGATAGAAGGTCTATGTATGATGGTTGGGCCAATACTTACACAATATGGAAGGATGATCAAAGCTATAAGTTAACTCCTTTGCAGGAAAGAGGGCAGATCAAAGGTAAGTCAAAAGTAATTATGTTTGGTAGAAAGCAGCCCTTAAGGCTTGAAGACAAAAGGGACAATGCATTTTCTGATTTGTAGTAGGGTAATAATGTTAGGACAGTGATTGGAACACCTTCAAATGGTGTTAAGGAAGTGAATAATCTGATTTTGCAAAGGACAGTAGCAAAACTCATGCCTAAGTCTGATTTTAACATAGTAAATGCTAACAAATCTGCAGGGATGTGTGAGAAACAGGGTGGACTACTTGAGGAATAGTTCATTGAGCAGGGTATAGTGACTATTGGGACCATAGTGCGTCCTATTGATAAGTATCATGTTGCAAAACAAATGGGAGTTGCTAATGTAAAGGTAAATGGAGTTGTTAATTCTTGGGTGAGTGATGATGAAGATATGACAAGGCTTAGAACAATGAGAAATACATACAATCATTCAAGAGATATAAATCAGATCACAGGGTAGAGCATACATACTATGAAGGGAAATTGTAAGTCCATCAATGAAACCAAGGAGAATGTAGGCTTGTTTCTTGCTAATGAATTTTTGTGTGCAGGTATGAGGTTTAGAACAGCATCAAAGAATGATCCAAAGTCAAGAAGGCAGAAAACATCACTGAAGAAGCATGGAGCAGCAGAGTCAAGACTTGGAGCATATCCTACTACTTGGGACAAGGGTCTTTTTCTTCATGGGGTGTATGGTTCAGGAGCACCAACACCTTGTGGTGTCAATAATAGGATTTCAAAAGTTTTACAAGGTAATTTTAAGGTTATTTCATCTTTGTTCCATGAAGACATTGCAAAATGTGTGAAAACTTGAAAAATTGTCAAAATTGTCAAAGATGTCAAATTGGGTAAATGAAGGGATTTTGTTGTTTTGAGTCTAGAAGTATTAATAAGGGTTAAATAAGGTCTAAATGATCATATTTTAGGTGTCTATAAGTGTTAGAGGTCTTTTAAGTTCAATAATTGCAAAAATGCAAAATGTTGCAAATGTTGTCAATGATAATTTTGTTGATTTTTGCTAATTTGCACAATTAGAGTCATTAAGTGGTAATTAGTTGTGAAGATGGTTGGTTGGGGGTGGTTACTTGTTTAATATGCTTTATAAGGCCTTCCAAGGCTCGAAGTAAGGGTTGTTGAAGGTTGTAATAACTCATATTCAATAAAACACCACGTTTTTGGAGCAAATTTTGTATTTTTCACAGTTTTTCAGAACTTGTTTACTATTGTACGGATCTGTACGGTTTCCTAATGCCTTAAAATATTATGAGGTGGAGGGTATATGTGTCTACTTTTATCTGAAGTTTATTTGGAGTTTTTATTCTTTGTTTTATGAGAGATATTCAAAAATTACTGTAAGTATCCTGGTTTTTTCCTTTGTGAAGGGTTTGAAGGCAAAAATATGAGATTTTGACCAATCCACCCACTTTCTAATGCTGTAACTCAGTGGATTGGTAGGAAATATGTTATATTAGATGTATTAATGAATTTTATATTATAATAAAGAGTTTTTGTGGTGAATGTGTGATGCCCTAGGGTTGAAAATGCATTTTTCCCTTGAAAAGTGATGGTTTTGAAGTGCTTTTCAATGAATTATTGACGGAGTTGAGTTTTTAAGCATTGAAAATGTCAAGGAAGACCCTATGAAAGGTTTTTGGACCATTTATTTTTTTATTCAAGTCTGGGAATGAAGATTTTGACAAAACCCTTGTTTTTGCATTAGAAAAGGAGGTTTTTTGAGTTGGGAGTGTTTATGGCTGTACAGGTGCAAACCAATTGTGGATTTTGTGGTTTTGGGCCATTTAATTTTCTTCCCAAAGGTTTCAAGGTGATTGGATAAGTTTGAAGGGTACTTCCTTTGTTAAATTGACCTATTTTCCTTATTTTTCTCATGGTGAGTGTATTGGAAGTCTAAACTGGTCCAAAGGAGTTATATCTAATATTGAAGTATGTTGTGTAAGTCCTTAATGGGTGTCTAAATCCTTATTTATTTGGTGAGTCTTTTGGGAAAGTTGGGTGAAAAATCCCTTGAAGCTGTTTGGTTGTGTTGGTGGAAAAAATGCATCTAACAAGTGGATTTGTGAAGTTATTTTGATTTGCTTTGAAATTTGGGTTTACCAAATGTTATTTTTCATTTCAAGTTGATTTCCACTTTGGGTCTACATCAAAGTGGTATCAGAGCATCAGGCACAAGATCTTGTTGTTGGTTGTTTGATTTTGTAGGTTGTGAAGGATGCCTCCAAAGGCTAGTGCAATGGCTAAAGAAATACAAGAGTTGAAGGAGCAATTGGCAAGGAAGGAGAGGATATACAAAGAATATCAAGATGCTACTATAGCAAGGATAGCTGCTTTGGAGAAGAATCAAAGGAGAGGAGTTGTAGATGAAGAGCAAAGTGATGAAGAGGCTGAAGGGGATCCTCTAGTTCTAGATGAAGAAGATGAACTAGATCCTGATGAAAGAAGAATGCTTAGGATGCTGAAAGTGGTCAAGGGTGACAATAATCCTAAGGTAAAAGTTGATGTGCCCATGTATGGAGGTAAGATGGATAGTGAAGAAGTTTTAGCATGGATTGATGCATTGGATAACTTTTTTGAGTTTGAAGATATTGATGACAACAAGAAGGTTAAGTATGCAAAGACAAAGTTGAAAGGACCAGCTCTTACATGGTGGAATTTTGTGCAAGAGGATAGAGTCAAGAAAGGTAAGCCTAAAATATGTTCTTGGGATAGAATGGTAGCAAAAGTTAAGGCTCAATTCTTACCAACAGATTATGCTATTCAAACTTTCATGAAATTGCAAGAATTAAAGCAAAGAGAAATGGATGTGATGTCTTACACTGAAGAGTTTCATAGATTGTGTATAAGAGCAGGTCATAATGAAGATGAAGTGGAGAGAGTGGCTAGATACTTGAGTGGTTTGAGGTTGAATATAAGGGATGAGATCAGCCTCAATCCACCTAAAACAGTTGAAGAATGCTTTCAAATGGCAATGAGGGCAGAAGATAGAATCAAAAGGAGACAAGAGAGACAAGCAAGGGGTAGAGGTGGTGTGAATAGAGGAAGAGGTTCAAGGAAATCCAAGGAAGAACATGAAGAGGCTGATAAAAGCAAGGAACAAGCTCTTGAATCAAGAGGTGGATGGAGAGGTGGAAGAACAAACTTCAGGTCAAAAAGGGATTCCAATGAGTTTTCAGGTAGATGTTTCAAGTGTAATGAATTTGGACACCCCTTCTTTAAGTGTCCTCAAAATCAAGGTGCAACTTCAAGTGGTGATAGGAGGAATGAGAGAAGAACACAATTGATTCAAGAGGAAGAGTATGAAAGTTCTACAAGTATAAGTAGGCCTGCAGATCCAGAAGTGGGAGAGGCACTCATGATGAGAAGAACATTGCTGCAAACACCAAAGGAAGAAGACATGAGCCAAAGAAGGAGTTTATTCAGAACCTCATGCAAATGCAAAGGTAAAGTGTGTCAAGTTGTTATTGATTCAGGTTCTCAAGATAACATGGTGTCTAGGGAAATGGTAGATAAGTTGAGTCTAGAAAAGATACCTCATGTAGCACCCTACAAGGTTTCTTGGGTGAATGATAGTCAAAATTTAGTGGTGAATGAGCAAGCTTATGTAGATTTCCAGATTGGGTAGTACAAAGATAGAATCCTATGTGACATATTGCCTATGGATTGTTGTCATCTTCTCTTAGGAAGACCATGGCAATATGATAGAAGGTCTATGTATGATGGTTGGGCCAATACTTACACAATATGGAAGGATGATCAAAGCTATAAGTTAACTCCTTTGCAGGAAAGAGGGCAGATCAAAGGTAAGTCAAAAGTAATTATGTTTGGTAGAAAGCAGCCCTTAAGGCTTGAAGACAAAAGGGACAATGCATTTTCTGATTTGTAGTAGGGTAATAATGTTAGGACAGTGATTGGAACACCTTCAAATGGTGTTAAGGAAGTGAATAATCTGATTTTGCAAAGGACAGTAGCAAAACTCATGCCTAAGTCTGATTTTAACATAGTAAATGCTAACAAATCTGCAGGGATGTGTGAGAAACAGGGTGGACTACTTGAGGAATAGTTCATTGAGCAGGGTATAGTGACTATTGGGACCATAGTGCGTCCTATTGATAAGTATCATGTTGCAAAACAAATGGGAGTTGCTAATGTAAAGGTAAATGGAGTTGTTAATGCTTGGGTGAGTGATGATGAAGATATGACAAGGCTTAGAACAATGAGAAATACATACAATCATTCAAGAGATATAAATCAGATCACAGGGTAGAGCATACATACTATGAAGGGAAATTGCAAGTCCATCAATGAAACCAAGGAGAATGTAGGCTTGTTTCTTGCTAATGAATTTTTGTGTGCAGGTATGAGGTTTAGAACAGCATCAAAGAATGATCCAAAGTCAAGAAGGCAGAAAACATCACTGAAGAAGCATGGAGCAGCAGAGTCAAGACTTGGAGCATATCCTACTACTTGGGACAAGGGTCTTTTTCTTCATGGGGTGTATGGTTCAGGAGCACCAACACCTTGTGGTGTCAATAATAGGATTTCAAAAGTTTTACAAGGTAATTTTAAGGTTATTTCATCTTTGTTCCATGAAGACATTGCAAAATGTGTGAAAACTTGAAAAATTGTCAAAATTGTCAAAGATGTCAAATTGGGTAAATGAAGGGATTTTGTTGTTTTTGAGTCTAGAAGTCTTAATAAGAGTTAAATAAGGTCTAAATGACCATATTTCAGGTGTCTAAAGGTATTTAGAGACTTAAAAGTTCAATAATGGCAAAAATACAAAATATTGCAAATGTTGTCAAAATTGTGTTGATTTGCAAAATTAGTCATTTAAAGGGTGATTAGGTGAAAGTTGGTTGTTTTGGAGGTGGTTATGGCTTGTAAATATTATAAGAGGCCTTCTAAGGCTCGAATAAAGGTGGATGGAGGTGTAAAAAACTCACACAACAAGAATACCACATTTTTTGGTGCATTTTCTGTGTTTTTTCACTATTTTCCAGAATTCTTTACTTCTGTATGGACTTGTACAGTCTCATAATGCTCTAAAAACTTCATTAAATGTGTGTATATATGTTTAATTTCATCTTATTTTTATTTGGAGTTCTCATTCATTGTTTTGTGAGAGAAATTCAAAATTTGCTACAAGTACCCTGTTTTCCTTGCATTAAGGGCTTTGAAGGCAAAAAAATGAGATTTTGACCAATCCACCCACTGTTTTCTCTTGTAACTCGGTGGATTGGTTCAAAATGTATTAGGTTAGATGTTACAATTAATTTTTCATCAAAATAAATCATTTTTGTGGTGAATATGTGATGCCCTAGGACTAAAAATATATTTTTTCCTTGAAAAGTGATGGCTTTGAAGTGCTTTTCAATGAATTATTGATGGAGTGGAGTTTGTAAGAATTTAAAATGTCAAGGAAGACCCTATGAAAGGTGTTTGAACCATTTATTTGTTTATCCAAGTTTGGGAATGAAGATTTTAACAAAACCTTTGTTTTTGCATTAGAAAAGGAGGTTTTTTGAGTTGGGAGTGTTTCTGGCCATACAGGTGCAAACCAATTGTGAATTTTGTGATTTTGGTCATTTAATTTTCTTCCCCAAGGTTTCAAGGTGATTGGATAAGTTTGAAGGGTACTTCCTTTGTTAAATTGACCTCTTTTCCTTGTTTTTCCCATGGTGAGTGTATTGGAAGTCTAAACTGGTCCAAAGGAGTTATATTTGATATTGAAGTATGTTGTGTAAGTCCTTAATGGGTGTCTAAATCCATTATTTATTTGGCAAGTATTTTGGGAAAGTTGGGTGAAAAGTCCCTTGAAGCTGTTTGGTTGTGTTGGTGGAAAGAATGCATCTAACAAGTGGATTTGTGAAGTTATTTTGATTTGCTTTGAAATTTGGGTTGACCATCTATTATTTGTCATTTCAAGTTGATTTCCACCTTGGGTCTGCATCAAAGTGGTATCAGAGCATCAGGCACAAGATCTTGTTGTTGGTTGTTTGATTTTGTAGGTTGTGAAGCATGCCTCCAAAGGCTAGTGCAATGGCTAAAGAAATACAAGAGTTGAAGGAGAAATTGGCAAGGAAGGAGAGGATATACAAAGAATATCAAGATGCTACTATAGCAAGGATAGCTTCTTTGGAGAAGAATCAAAGGAGAGAAGTTGTAGATGAAGAGCAAAGTGATGAAGAGGCTGAAGGGGATCCTCTAGTTCCAGATGAAGAAGATGAACTAGATCCTGATGAAAGAAGAATGCTTAGGATGCTGAAAGTGGTCAAGGGTGACAATAATCCTAAGGTAAAAGTTGATGTGCCCATGTATGGAGGTAAGATGGATAGTGAAGAAGTTATAGCATGGATTGATGCTTTGGATAACTTTTTTGAGTTTGAAGATATTGATGACAGCAAGAAGGTTAAGTATGCAAAGACAAAGTTGAAAGGACCAGCTCTTACATGGTGGAATTTTGTGCAAGAGGATAGAGTCAAGAAAGGTAAGCCTAAAATATGTTCTTGGGATAGAATGGTAGCAAAAGTTAAGGCTCAATTCTTACCAACAGATTATGCTATTCAAACTTTCATGAAATTGCAAGAATTAAAGCAAAGAGAAATGGATGTGATGTCTTACACTGAAGAGTTTCATAGATTGTGTATAAGAGCAGGTCATAATGAAGATGAAGTGGAGAGAGTGGCTAGATACTTGAGTGGTTTGAGGTTGAATATAAGGGATGAGATCAGCCTCAATCCACCTAAAACAGTTGAAGAATGCTTTCAAATGGCAATGAGGGCAGAAGATAGAATCAAAAGGAGACAAGAGAGACAAGCAAGGGGTAGAGGTGGTGTGAATAGAGGAAGAGGTTCAAGGAAATCCAAGGAAGAACATGAAGAGGCTGATAAAAGCAAGGAACAAGCTCTTGAATCAAGAGGTGGATGGAGAGGTGGAAGAACAAACTTCAGGTCAAAAAGGGATTCCAATGAGTTTTCAGGTAGATGTTTCAAGTGTAATGAATTTGGACACCCCTTCTTTAAGTGTCCTCAAAATCAAGGTGCAACTTCAAGTGGTGATAGGAGGAATGAGGGAAGAACACAATTGATTCAAGAGGAAGAGTGTGAAATTTCTACAAGTACAAGTAGGCTTGCAGATCCAGAAGTAGGAGAGGCACTCATGATGAGGAGAACATTGTTGCAAACACCAAAGGAAGAAGACATGAGCCAAAGAAGGAGTTTATTCAAAACCTCATGCAAATGCAAAGGTAAAGTGTGTCAAGTTGTTATTGATTCAGGTTCTTAAGATAACATGGTGTCTAGGGAAATGGTAGATAAGTTGAGTCTAGAAAAGATACCTCATGTAGCACCCTACAAGGTTTCTTGGGTGAATGATAGTCAAACTTTAGTGGTGAATGAGCAAGCTTATGTAGATTTCCAGATTGGGTAGTACAATGATAGAATCTTGTGTGATATATTGCCAATGGATTGTTTCCATCTTCTCTTGGGGAGGCCATGGCAATATGATAGAAGGTCTATGTATGATGGTTGGGCCAATACTTACACAATATGGAAGGATGATCAAAGCTATAAGTTAACTCCTTTGCAGGAAAGAGAGCAGATCAAAGGTAAGTCAAAAGTGATTATGTTTGGTAGAAAGCAGCCCTTAAGGCTTGAAGACAAAAGGGACAGTGCATTTTCTGATTTGCAGCAGGGTAATAATGTTAGGACAGTGATTGGAACATCTTCAAATGGTGTTAAGGCAGTGAAAAATCTGATTTTGCAAAGGATAGTAGAAAAACTCATGTCAAAGTCTGATTTTAACACAATAAATGCTAAAAAATCTGCAGGGATGTATGAGAAACAGGGTGGCATACTTAAGGAGTTCAATGAGCAGGGTGTAGTGATTGTTGGGACCATAGTGTGTCCTATTGTTGAATGTAAAGTCACAAAGATAGTGGGAGGTGCTGATGTAAAGGTAAATAGAGTTTCTAATGCTTGGGAATATGTTGATAGAGGTGTGAAAGGTCTGAGGACAGTAAAGAGTGCACACAATCCTTCAAGGAACACAAAACTAATCACAGGGCAGAGCATGCATAAACTGAAGAACAATTGCAAGTATATGAATGAAAACAAGGAAAGTGCAGGGTTATTTCTTGCTAATGACTTTTTTTGTGCAGGTATGAGGTCTGGAGCAGTGGTATCAAAACATGATTTAAGGGCAAGAAGGCAGCAAACACAACTGAAGAAGAATGGAGCAGCAGGGTCAATGCTTGGAGCATATTCTACCACTTGGGACAAGGGTCTTTTTCTTGGTGGGGTGTATGGTGCAGGAGCACCAACACCTTTTGGTGTCAATAATAGGAGTTCAAAAGGTTTAGAAGGTCATTTTAACATGATTTCATCTTTGTTCCATGAAGACATTGGAAAGTGTGTGAAAACTTGAAAAATTGTCAAAATTGTCAAAGATGTCAAATTGGGTAAATGAAGGGATTTTGTTGTTTTTGAGTCTAGAGGTCTTAATAAGAGTTAAATAAGGTCTAAATGACCATATGTCAGGTGTCTAAAGGTATTTAGAGTCTTAAAAGTTCAATAATGGCAAAAATGCAAAATATTGCAAATGTTGTCAAAATTGTGTTGATTTGCAAAATTAGTCATTTAAAGGGTGATTAGGTGAAAGTTGGTTGTTTTGGAGGTGGTTATGGATTTTAAATGTTATAAGGGGGCTGACTGAGTTCTTATTCATTTTGTGAGAGAAATTTAAAATTTGCTGCAAGTACCTTGTTTTCCTTGCATTAAGGGCTTTGAAGGCAAAAAATGAGATTTTGACCAATCCACCCACTGTTTTCTCCTATAACTCGGTGGATTGGTTCATAATGTATTAGGTTAGATGTTACAATTGATTTTTCATCAAAATAAATCATTTTTGTGGTGAATGTGTGATGCCCTAGGGCTGAAAATGCAATTTTTCTTTGAAAAGTGATGGCTTTGAAGTGCTTTTCAATGAATTATTGATGGAGTTGAGTTTGTAAGAATTTAAAATGTCAAGACAGACCCTATGAAAGGTGTTTGAACCATTTATTTGTTTATCCAAGTCTGAGAATGAAGATTTTAACAAAACCCTTGTTTTTGCATTAGAAAAGGAGGTTTTTTAAGTTGGGAGTGTTTCTGGCCGTATAGGTGCAAACCAATTGTGAATTTTTTGGTTTTGGTCCATTTAATTTTCTATCCAATGGTTTCAAGGTGATTGGATAAGTTTGAAGGGTACTTCCTTTGTTAAATTGACCTTTTTTCCTTGTTTTTCCCATGGTGAGTGTATTGGAAGTCTAAACTGGTCCAAAGGAGTTATATCTGATATTGAAGTATGTTGTGTAAGTCCTTAATGGGTATCTAAATCCATTATTTATTTGGCAAGTATTTTGGGAAAGTTGGGTGAAAAGTCCCTTGAAGCTGTTTGGCTGTGTTGGTGGAAAGAATGCATCTAACAAGTGGATTTGTGAAGTTATTTTGATTTTCTTTGAAATTTGGGTTGACCATATGTTATTTTTCATTTCAAGTTGATTTCCACCTTAGGTCTGCATCAAAGTGGTATCAGAGCATCAGGCACAAGATCTTGTTGTTGGTTGTTTGATTTTGTAGGTTGTGAAACATGCCTCCAAAGGCTAGTGCAATGGCTAAAGAAATACAAGAGTTGAAGGAGCAATTGGCAAGGAAGGAGAGGATATACAAAGAATATCAAGATGCTACTATAGCAAGGATAGCTTCTTTGGAGAAGAATCAAAGGAGAGAAGTTGTAGATGAAGAGCAAAGTGATGAAGAGGCTGAAGGGGATCCTCTAGTTCTAGATGAAGAAGATGAACTAGATCTTGATGAAAAAAGAATGCTTAGGATGCTGAAAGTGGTCAAGGGTGACAATAATCCTAAGGTAAAAGTTGATGTTCCCATGTATGGAGGTAAGATGGATAGTGAAGAAGTTTTAGCATGGATTGATGCATTGGATAACTTTTTTGAGTTTGAAGATATTGATGATAGCAAGAAGGTTAAGTATGCAAAGACAAAGTTGAAAGGACCAGCTCTTACATGGTGGAATTTTTTGCAAGAGGATAGAGTCAATAAAGGTAAGCCTAAAATATGTTCTTGGAATAGAATGGTAGCAAAAGCTAAGGCTCAATTCTTACCAGAAGATTATGCTATTCAAACTTTCATGAAATTGCAAGAATTAAAGCAAAGAGAAATGGATGTGATGTATTACAATGAAGAGTTTCATAGATTGTGTATAAGAGCAGGTCATAATGAAGATGAAGTGGAGAGAGTGGCTAGATACTTGAGTGGTTTGAGGTTTAATATAAGGGATGAGATCAACCTCATTCCACCTAAAACAGTTGAAGAATTCTTTCAAATGGCAATGGGGGCAGAAGATAGAATCAAGAGGAGACAAGAGAGACAAGCAAGGGGTAGAGGTGGTGTGAATAGAGGAAGAGGTTCAAGGAAATCCAAGGAAGGACATGAAGAGGTTGATAAAAGCAAGGAACAAGCTCCTGAATCAAGAGATGGATGGAGAGGTGGAAGAACAAAATTCAGGTCAAAAAGGGATTCCAATGAGTTTTCAGGTAGATGTTTCAAGTGTAATGAATTTGGACACCCCTTCTTTAAGTGTCCTCAAAATCAAGGTGTAACTTCAAGTGGTGATAGGAGGAATGAGAGAAGAACACAATTGATTCAAGAGGAAGAGTATGAAAGTTCTACAAGTATAAGTAGGCCTATAGATCCAGAAGTAGGAGAGGCACTCATGATGAGAAGAACATTGCTGCAAACACCAAAGGAAGAAGACATGAGCCAAAGAAGGAGTTTATTCATAACCTCATGCAAATGCAAAGGTAAAGTGTGTCAAGTTTTTATTGATTCAGGTTCTCAAGATAACATGGTGTCCAGGGAAATGGTAGATAAGTTGAGTCTAGAAAAGATACCTCATGTAGCACCCTACAAGGTTTCTTGGGTGAATGATAGTCAAACTTTAGTGGTGAATGAGCAAGCTTATGTAGATTTCCAGATTGGGTAGTACAAGGATAGAATCTTGTGTGATATATTGCCAATGGATTGTTTCCATCTTCTCTTGGGGAGGCCATGGCAATATGATAGAAGGTCTATGTATGATGGTTGGGCCAATACTTACACAATATGGAAGGATGATCAAAGCTATAAGTTAACTCCTTTGTAGGAAAGAGAGCAGATCCAAGGTAAGTGAAAAGTGATTATGTTTGGTAGAAAGCAGCCCTTAAGGCTTGAAGACAAAAGGGACAGTGCATTTTCTAATTTGCAGCAGGGTAATAATGTTAGGACAGTGATTGGAACACCTTCAAATGGTGTTAAGGCAATGAACAATCTGATTTTACAAAGGACAGTAGCAAAACTAATGTCAAAGTCTGATTTTAACACAATAAATGCTAACAAATCTGTAGGGATGTATGAGAAACAGGGTGGCATACTTAAGGAGTTCAATGAGCAGAGTGTAGTGATTGTTGGGACCATAGCGTGTCCTATTGTTGAATGTAAAGTCACAAAGATAGTGGGAGGTGCTGATGTAAAGGTAAATAGAGTTTCTAATGCTTGGGAATATGTTGATAGAGGTGTGAAAGGTCTGAGGACAGTAAGGAGTGCACACAATCCTTCAAGAAACACAAAACTGATCACAGGGCAGAGCATGCATAAAATGAAGAACAATTGCAAGTATATGAATAAAAACAAGGAAAGTGAAGGGTTATTTCTTGCTAATGACTTTTTGTGTGCAGGTATGAGGTCTGGAGCAGTGGTATCAAAACATGATTTAAGGACAAGAAGGCAGCAAACACAACTGAAGAAGCATGGAGTAGTAGAGTCAATGCTTGGAGCACATTCTACCACTTGGGACAAGGGTCTTTTTCTTGGTGGGGTGTATGGTGTAGGAGAACCAACACCTTTTGATGTCAATAATAGGAGTTCAAAAGGTTTAGAAGGCCATTTTAAAATTGATTTCATCTTTGTTTCATGAAGACATTGGAAAGTGTGAAAATTTGAAAAATGGTCAAAATTGTCAAAGATGTCAAATTGGGTAAATGAAGGGATTTTGTTTTTTTGAGTCTAGAAGTCTTAATAAGAGTTAAATAAGGTCTAAATGACATTATTTCAGGTGTCTAAAGGTATTTAGAGTCTTAAAAGTTCAATAATGGCAAAAATTCAAAATATTGCAAATGTTGGCAAAATTGTGTTGATTTGCAAAATTAGTCATTTAAAGGGTGATTAGGTGAAAGTTTGTTGTTTTGGAGGTGGTTATGGATTGTAAATGTAATAAGAGGCATTCTAAGGCTCGAATCAAGGTTGATGGAGGTGTAAAAAACTCACACAAGAATACCACATTTTTGGGTGCATTTTCTGTATTTTTTTCACTATTTTCCAGAATTCTTTACTGCTGTACGGACCTGTACAGTCCCATAATGCTCTGAAAACTTCATTGAAAATGTGTATATGTGTTTTCTTTCATATTTTTTTGATTTGGAGTTCTCATTCATTGTTTTGTGAGAGAAATTTAAAATTTGCTGGAAGTACCTTGTTTTCCTTGCATTAAGGGCTTTGAAGGCAAAAAAATGAGATTTTGACCAATCCACCCACTGTTTTCTCCTGTAACTCAGTGGATTGGTTAAAAATTTATTAGGTTAGATGTTAAAATTTATGTTTCATCAAAATAAATCATTTTTGTGGTGAATGTGTGATGCCCTAGGGCTGAAAATGCAATTTTTCCTTAAAAAGTGATGGCTTTGAAGTGCTTTTCAATGAATTATTGATGGAGTTGAGTTTGTAAGAATTTAAAATGTCAAGACAGACCCTATGAAAGGTGTTTGAACCATTTATTTGTTTATCCAAGTCTGGGAATGAAGATTTTAACAAAACCCTTGTTTTTGCATTAGAAAAGGAGGTTTTTTGAGTTGGGAGTGTTTGTGGCCGTACAGGTGCAAAAAAATTGTGAATTTTGTGGTTTTGGTCCATTTAATTTGTTTCCCAAAGGTTTCAAGGTGATTGGATAAGTTTGAAGGGTACTTCCTTTGTTAAATTGACCTCTTTTCCTTGTTTTTCCCATGGTGAGTGTATTGGAAGTCTAAACTGGTCCAAAGGAGTTATATCTAATATTGAAGTATGTTGTGTAAGTCTTTAATGGGTGTCTAAATCCATTATTTATTTGTAAAGTATTTTGAGAAAGTTGGGTGAAAGTCCCTTGAAGCTGTTTGGCTGTGTTGGTGGAAAGAATGCATCTAACAAGTGGATTTGTGAAGTTATTTTGAGTTGCTTTGAAATTTGGGTTGACCATATGTTATTTGTCATTTCAAGTTGATTTCTACCTTGGGTCTACATCAGGAAGGAGGGTCTGTTGCTGATCACTTAAATTCTTTCAACATGTTGATTGCTCAGCTGACATCTGTTGGTGTGAAGATTGAAGATGAAGATCATTGCATACTGTTGTTGTGTTCTCTGCCTGATTCTTGGGATCATCTAGTGATGGCCATTGGGAGTACAACATCCACATTCAAGATGGAAGATGTTGTTGCTTCTCTGTTATTAGAAGAAATGAGAAGAAAATCTTTTGAGATGACAAAGGAGGCTCTAGTTGTTAGAGGTAGACCAAAGGAGAAAGGCAAGAAGAAGGACAAGAAGTCTAGATCGAAATCAGAAGGGAGATCAAATTCTCCTGGCAAGAAGTCCAAGGTGAAGTGCTGGAATTGTGGGCAACCTAGTCATGTCTGAAGGGATTGCAAGGAGGAGAAAAAGAAGAAGAAGAACTCTTCTGGAAATGATTCTTCTCAGAGTGATGCAGATGCCTTCAATGTAGCTTTGGCTACACGGGCATCAGATGATGTTTAGCTTATTGATTCTGGAGCATCTTTCCACATGACATCTCATAGAGATTGGTTCATGAAGTATGAAGAATACAATGGTGGAAAGGTGTACTTGGCAAGTGATTCATCTTTGGAAATTGTTGGTTGTGGAAGAGTCGGAATTCAATTCCCTAATGGAAGAGTGAAGGGAATCAATGATGTAATGCACATAACAGGTCTGGCTCGTAATTTTATTTCTGTAAGTAAGCTGAATGATATCGAAGTGCAGGTCACGTTCTCTGGAAATGGCTGTAAGATGACTAGAGGCTCTATGGTGCTGGCTAGAGGTGCTCGAATCAATACCTTGTACAAGCTGGATGCACATGCTATTCAATGCAATAGTGTCTCTATAAAGTCACTAAAAGTTGCTCATGGAGAAAAGAAGGAAAATGTTCCTGATGGAGTAAATGCCATGGAGGTTAAACTTCCAGCAGAAAAGACTATGCTCTGACATCATAGGCTTGGCCACATTGGTGAGAAAGGTTTAAAAACCTTTAAAAACAAAAACCTGGTAGAAGGGCTTGAAGATTGTAACCTTGAGTTTGATTTTTGCGAACATTGCATATATGGAAAGTAGCACCGTGTTTCATTTTATTCCAGTCCTCACAAAACTTCTAATTTGCTTGATTATAGACATTCTGATGTGTTTGGTCCAGTGAATGCTCCTTCTCTATCTAAATCAAGATACTATGTGTCATTTATTGATGATTATTCAAGAAGAGCATTTGTATATTTTCTGAAAAGTATCAGAAGTGTTCAGTTGGTTTAAGGAATTTAAAAACCTTGTAGAAAATTAGACTGGTAGAAAAATAAAATTTTTAAGGATTGACAATGGCGGTGAGTTCTGTTCAGATGAATTCGAAAGGTACTGTAAATATCATGGGATCAAAAGACATAATACTACACCTTACACTCCACAGCAAAATGGAATTGCTGAAAGGTTCAACATGACAATAATGGAAAGAGCACGAAGTATGCTGAGCAATGCTGGCCTTGATGAGAAGTTCTGGGCTGAAGCGGTCTCTACAACATGTTACTTGGTAAATCATTCTCCTAACTCTTCTCTTGTTGAGAAGACGCCTTTGGAAGCATGGTCTAGAAAGAAGCCCTCTCTGAGACATATTCGTGTCTTTGGCTGTGAGGCATATGCATATGTGCCATTTGAAAAGAGATCTAAGTTAGAAAACAAAGCTGTGAAGTGTATTTTTATTGGCTATAGCATTGGAATAAAAGAATACAAGCTTTGGAATCCTGAGACTGAGAAGGCTTTGTACAGCAGAAGTGTTATCTTTCGTGAGCTGAAACCTTCTACATTGGATCTGCAGTTAGAGAAGAAATCAAAAAATGAAAAGGATGTAGCAACAATTCCTCAAACACCAGATAAAGAGAAATTGAAAAATCAAAATGTACCTAATACTAAGGAGAGCTCAAGTAGTTCTGAAAGTTCTAAAGATGATGAAGAACCACCTCAGCCTCAGCATGTGAGGAGGTCAACTCGTGAAAGAAAGCAACCTGAAAGGTATGGGTTTTCTTTAGTAGAGTCTACTTGTTCCTATGCTTTAATTTCTAGCACTGATGAACCTAGGACTGTGAAAGAGGCATTTAAAATGTCTGATTCAAACTCTTGGTTGGAAGCCATGAATGAAGAAATGGCATCATTAGAAAAGAACGACACCTGGAGTTTGGTTCCATTGCCTAAAAGTAGAAAATCTGTAGGCTGCAAATGGATATTCAAAAAGAAAATAGGTCTAGATGGTAGTGTAAAAAAATATAAAGCGAGGCTAGTTGCAAAAGGTTATTCCCAGGTAGAGGGGATTGACTATGGAGAGATCTTTTCTCCTATAGCTAAGCTGGCATCTATTAGATTTCTTTTGTCACTTGCATTAGCATATGATTTAGAGATTGAACAGATGGATGTGAAAACAACGTTTCTTCATGGTGATCTTGAAGAAGAAATTTATATGTCCCAGCCAGAGCACTTTGTTATAAAAGGTAAGGAAAGGCTAGTTTGCAAGTTGA
>VDFB02285259.1:0-47133 GCA_007258455.2 Sequoia sempervirens
CCCTTTCTACTTCATCTTCATCCAGATTTATGATCATATCATCAAAAGGATAGGGTACATGCTGATACCCTCCAAAACTAATCCTCTCTTTGGCTAAATGGATATACCCTTCAGGGTCAAAATATTTTTTGGCTGGTCCTCTCTTCATATTATAATGCAATAATCTATCAAGGATTGAGTTATATCCCTCTTTAGCCAACACAGTGAAATCACCAAAGCATAAAGTACTAGGCATAAATGTATGCTTCCCAAAAGAACTGAAATGCATCACACTACTATAATCCATTTGTCTGACAATTTCCAAGTAGGCAACCCTGTTTGGAACTGTCCTTGGCAGAATAAAAGGGGCATCTTCAAATCCATACACTCTAATTATAGTAGCTCCCTCTAAACAATACCAATCTCCCTAGTTATGGTCAATTGGCCCATTGAAATCTTTAGGCTGAAGGAATCTTTTGATCTCATTAGTCAATGAATGATTACAAGGATAATGATACAATTTATACAATGTCTTTACAAAATATTCCTCAAAATGAATAAAACTAGAACCAGCAAACCTGTTGTCCCAAATGGCAGTCCACAACTGAACAAGCAATGCTTCACCTTCCTTACCAATATGAGAAATTCTCATTTCCAGAGGCCACACCCCTAGCTCTTGTCCAAAATATAGCACTAAATGCATCAACAATGAATAGTTTTTGAGGTGAACAATGGAATCTCCACCCTTTATAGCCATCAATCCTGAGTCAAGCTCCTTAAAAATATATGAAGCATAATCAAATAACCTGGCATTGTGATATTGAATGTCTGCTGCAATGACCATTGGCACCATAGACATGAATTCTGGGGCATCCATCCCCAACACTTGACACACTGAAAAATATGTATATTTCATATAGGGTTCAAAAAAATCTACATGATAAGGAGGCCCCTCACTATCTTCCAGAGGTTCTAGCTTGTTACCCTGTTTAACCCTGTGAATTGGTAAGCTCCAACCCTTGTAACTTGTATCCATTATGAAAAATTCCTTCTACAACTCTTCACAATTGATTTCCTCATCGCAAAATCCTTCTAATTTGAAAACCACACCAATTCCTTCTTTTGACACATGTATCTGTGGTTTTCCAGAAGGATCACATATTTCTTTATTCTTTGGATCATAATGATCAGCAAGCAATTTTACCAATTTAGCATTAACAAATACATTAGGGCACACCAATTTCCCTACATTCAACTTCCATGGATTACAGACTGGCTCAAAATGATTCCTCCTATGATAGTGGAAATTGAAAAGCTCATATCCTGTTATAGCAGTCTAGACATCACCTATGAACTTATATTTGTCATCCAGCTTGTCAAATTCTGCCCTAAGCTGTGCAGACCTTCTAGCTTTAGGCCCCGAACTAGGTAATTGATCAATAAGGTCTTGGTTTAGCTTCCTTTTAGTGCCTTCATGCTCTGTATCAGTCTTTTGTTTCTTTCCCTTTGACTGACTACTCTCACCAAGTTTCTACCCTTACCCTTTCTAGAACTAGAAGAGTCCATTTTTTCAAACTTACATAATCAAAATGTGAAAAACAGAGAAGCAACTACTTATAGTATTCTACTTGAGCTCCTCAAACTGAAAAATTGTCTTGGTTCTCTTGTTTAGCTCGCCAATTCACCAACAATCAATTCAGAAATGAGGAAATGATTAAAACACTACTATCATTACTATTTTATCCCATCACGCCATTAATGAAGCATGAATGAAGCCACCTTTGAAACTAGCACTGTTGCATCAAATGTCCTTTCGATGAGAAAAATTAAAATCTGGGGTGAAATCCCTTTTCAACATTTATTTCATCATTCGCCAAGACACTCTGCAGTCTTACCGACACCTAGAATCAACTTGATGACAAATGCTTCGCTTTTCATGTCGTTGTGACAATTCAAAGTCGGGGAAGCATCTCATAGATATCATTTTGTTTCACTGAAAGTCTTTATTTACACCGGTCGCTAAGACAAATTTGTACTCTTGTCGATACAATCTTCGTTTCACCCGCTTCGTCTGTGACTTTCAAAATCAGTCGGAAGCATGATATATTTTGCACTGAAAGTATTTATTTACACCGGGTCGCTAAGACAAATTTGTACTCTTGTCGATACAATCTTCGTTTCACCCGCTTCGTTGTGACTTTCAAAATGGGAGATGTTATGCAGATACTTTGCATCTTACCGATATGCCGACAAGTTTCTTCTCCCGGCGACAATGCATATCTTCATCGGCATCAAAACCATCTGTCGGTATAATATTCATACTTCGGTGAAACTTATGCCGACAAGTTCATGCATATCTTCATCGGCATAAGATTTGAATCGGCAAGACTCCATAGCTTCTCACCGATAGCTTTAAAATACCTTTGAACTTAGTTAGGCCAAACAATGGCCCCTTCACCTAGACCTTCCCTGATGCACATAAGTCTTACCGAAATCACTATTTTCAAGTCAATCGGTAAAACAAAATGATTTCGTTATGAGTTCATACCGATACCAATTAGTGTGGCCAAAACAACCCCTTTATGCATTAGTTGGTATGACATATTGTCTTCGCCCTGACATTACACCGATGCCCCAACATATACCGATATACTTTTTTCAGGATGCCTGTTGGCAAGAATAAATTAGTTCACCAAAACATTTTCCCGAACACCTTTATCTTGAGCGATAAACTTCCACATGCACTGGTTGGTGAAACACACTATATTCACCATGACTTTACTCCAACAATGAATCCCCTTTGCAAAAATGATTCCTTGTGTCGCCAAAACAAGCAAATTGTCCTGCCGATAGTCTACAACAAACATATATTAGTGAAAAATTAGGTCGGGGAGACTTTTACAACGTCTTGCCAATTTGGGTCTTTTAATGAAAAATAAAAAACTTGACGGATTCAATGGCTTTTATGACAGAAAACAAGCAAGATAATACAAAGAGGGATTGATGCTTATGATGAGAACTCAATACTGGAACTTTTGGATGCAATAGAATGTAAAATTCAAATTTTTACAGTTCTAACAGGTCCAATGTAGCTCGGAGTGATTCGGCGTATTTGGGTGCAAGAGATTACCATGTCTAGCGTAAATGTACCCATCTGATGTGTTGGAACAATCTGTTTGGTCGTACGAGTTGCGGAATGAAAGTTGCACCACTTTGCAACTTTACACTGCTTGCATCTGGCAACTTTTCCCTCCACTGAAAAGTCATCACCACAGGAAAATGCCTTCGAGATAGCAAAAACCAAGAGATTTTTTTGTAGATGGTCCCAACACGATCCGATAGCCTTAGACGGAGAGTTTATAAGTATCATGGTATCCGATAAATAGACCTTCAAAGATTGCTGCCTTTTAGCATTTTGGACTCTTAAGGGAAATCGTCGGTCCAATGTAGCTCAGAGTGATTCATCATATTTGGGTACAAGAGAGGACTATCCCTAGCATAAACGTACCCATCCAGACATGTTGGAACAGTCCATTTGGTCATACGAGTTGCGGAATGAAAGTTGCACCACGTTGCAACTTTACACTGCTTGCATCTAGCAACTTTTCCCTCCACTGAAAAGTCATCACCACAGGAAAACACCTTCGAGATAGCAAAAACTAAGAGAGTTTTTTGTAGATGGTCATAACATGATCCCATAGCCTTAGATGGAGAGTTTTTAAGCATCATGGTCTCCGATAAATAGACCTTCAAATATTGCTGCCTTTTAGAACTTTGGACTCATAAGGGAAACTAGTGGGCAACATAGTTAACTTCTTCACAAACTTGGTTTGAAGTAATTTCATTCTTTTTTGTGCATTTTAAATTTAGTTTTAAGCCTTCCACCCTAAAATTGACCTCTAAATAACTTCAAACAACTTAACTACCTCATTCTTATTCATTCTTTTTGCAAGCATTTTCATTCCAAGAGGGCGAGCTTTCATTTTTTCTTGTTGGATTGAATGGGGACTCTGACAAAATTTTATGTTTTCAAAAATTGTTCAACATCTGCTGAGAAACAAAGGAGTAAAACAAACTAAAACACTTTACACTTCGGTTCTCACTGACTTGATGTACTCTTCAACATCTCTCTTCTCTAAAAGTGACCTCTAAATCACTTCAAACACCTTAACTACCCTAATAGCGACCCTAAAAGTGACCTCTTAATCACTTAAAACACCTTAACTACCTCATTCTTATTCATTTGTTTTGCAAACAAGCATTTTCATTCCAAGAGGTTGAGCTTTCATTTTTGTTTTCAAAGAAAAATCTTCCTATGCCATTGTTACACTGCATAGGTAAACCAGGTTTTGTATTATGGACCTATATTAAGCTACCACTCTCAAGCACTAATGTAACAATGATACAAAATAAATTTTGAGACTGCAAGAAGAAATCTAATAACTCTTGAGTGTACTAAAAGAATTCTTATGATTTTTGAAGAATGTTGATAACTCTACTCAGTTGTCTTATTTTTTCAATATCATACAAATTGAACCCTGGCATCAATAGACTTTGTATATCAAGCTACCACAATTCAAGTTTCAATGATTAATATTTATCATGCATGTTTTAAATTACATTCAAGTTTATAGTGTTTTTCTTGTTTATATGATGTTATGTGATATTCTAATCATAATTCATGCTTCTAGGTTGCACATCTATATATATATATTATTTTTACATGTTTTCTCCATTGTTCAGCCCCTACACTACAAGTAAATGGCTGAATAGCGTGTGGAATGAGGGGGCAGTAGGCCTGAGACCCCTTTAAAATTTGTTTGAGTGCTTTCTTTTCATTTTTTGTGAGTTTTGTGCCAAGTTTCCTCAAAGAAATGTGGTCTCATAGAATTCCATGACATGCTAATGCAATTGATAGCTGCTCCTACTTATTAGTTATGTAATGTGAAGTAATTGCATAACTGGTTAGGTTGACTTTGTAAAAACTATATTGTTATTGAATTTTTTTCATCTATCAGCATCTAATTGTTACTTATGCAATGTGAAGTAATGGTTTTAGTTTGAAAGATGTGAAATGCATTGTAATCAACAATATGAATATAAAATACATAATATTTAACCATTCTTTTTATGCTATTGTACATTGATATTTAACCATTGCTCACTTGATTAAATTTTCAAAGAGTTTAATCATGCACATGAGGAGGAAATTAAAATTCGATTGTCAACTTCTATATATCAAATTATCCAATAATCAAGTGTATGTCCATATACAAAAATGACATCAACACCAACTCAAACAAAGTTTTACAATATGTGGCATATGCCATCTCAATATCTATCCAAAATTTACATGCCAAAATGTCTATCTCATCCTAAACTACTAGTGGATCATTAAAATGGAGCCTCTTTGAAGCACTTGTTGGCTCTGAAGGTAGCTACACAAGAAAAATTCAAACCACAATTGAGATTAGTTATACTATATAATTTAAAATTGAATAATTAACATAAAAATCAATACACAATGAATTATAATTGAACTCTAAAATTTAAATCTTGATTACCTAAAATATGCATCTCTTCGAAGGGTCAGGAGTCCTAGAATATACCCCTCTCAAAGAACTAACTAAACCAACTTTTGTAATGTCAATCTATATATTTGAACAAAAACATGAAATTGATCCAAGTTAGCATAGAATTGTCAGTAATAAAAACATATTTACCAAGCACAAAATAAAATAAACACATACCTCTTTAGGTTGATCATTTTCTATATCTCCTTTAGATGTTTAACACCTCCTCCTTGAGGTGTTTCAACACCTCCTTCTTCAGGTGTTTGAATACCTACTCCTTTAGGTGTTGTGGCACTTATCAACAATTATGTATAGCTCACAACCTCCTATACATAAAAATGACAAGTACATATGAAACTACGAATCTATGTCAATGTATGCATAATCAATAAAATATCTTATAAATCTTAATTCAATCAAATTTTAGTTCAATTGCCTTTCCCTTATCTAACATTGTGCGTCCATAGTGTAGAGACTGTCGCACCTCACTTGCACTAGGTGTTTCCTACAAGCAGAGAATAAGATAAACATATAAGTTAATATATAATTTCATTAATGACAATTCAAATGACAAGCAAGTATACAGTAAAAAAATGTAAATGAGTGAGTGTGAAAATACATATTGTGTGCATCTCGAGGCCAAATGAAATGGCCCTAAGGGTGCTATCAGTCACCCATGTGAGCTCCTCCTTAGACATTAACTATTAAATAGACCATGTAAATAAATATTAGTACTTGATATTATCTCTTATTAATATTCACTTTTTAAAAAATGCAAGTTATGAATTTACACCTTAAATGTTACCTGTGTAACTACTCCAATGTCCACCTCTCTAGTAGGAGAGGACTCTATAGGGTGTGCTCCACTCCCTTGTGTGTCATCTACTATAATCTCCACATCTTGGATGTCATAATCAGAAGTGTCTAATGGCTGCTCAAGGGGCTATACAATAGGACCCAAGCATATTTGCTCGCATGTATTGTAATATATGTGGCACACAAATATGTGGCCCCAAGGAGGATGATGCAATAGCACTAGATCCATTGCCAAGATAACCAAACTATGGTTGACCTACTGAAGAAGCATGGGAAACCAAAAGACCACTGAAAGAGTGAATGTCTTGATAGTTTGTGTGGCTGCATCCTCCGTAATATTTGGATGTTGTACTGGAGGTGGTAAAGGAAGGGGAGGACAGGGAAGATGTGGGTGCTTGACTACTCTAGCTACCCTGGCCTATCCTGGGGCATACCTCCACCAATGCCCTAGAAGGGTTTAATGTTAAAGTAATTGACATGATGCCCTAACAAAAACTCAGCATATAATTTTTTAATAAAGTAAAAAGGTACATCAAGATTATCTACTACACCAACAATCCCAAAAGTTATCTACTATGCCCCTATGCGTGAAAATTTTTATAGAAAGTTTTGGTTTGTTAACATTAACTAGAAAACTAGTGCTGGGGTTAATAAATAAAGAGCCTATTTGGGCTTTTGTTATTTGGAGATCTTTCACATCATCATAAGACAATCTAGATGCATAATATTTCCTCATGGTTTCTTGCCACGAATGAAAGGCATTATGTTGGGTGGAGAGGGTTTCTACATTTGTAATTATTCCTGTCAATGTGGTTGACATACAAGATAATCAAGAGATTTTCTTATAAACATCACAAATTCCCCTCAATTGCTCCAATTTTTCATGAATTGAGTCTTCAATTGATGGCTGCAGAGGTGGTGGAGCATTTGGCATTTTTGCATTTTGATTCTCAGCTGGTGGATTTTCATTCTCAACTAGTGGAATTTGTGCATTATCATTCTTGATAGCCATAATGCCTAATTAAAGTTAAAAAATAATTAATCTAATTAAAATTAGACAATATAAATAAAAATATTATAAAAATACCCTAGTTTTTAAAAAAAATCCAAAAAAACACCCTACTTTTTAACAAAAAAAATATAAAATTCTCTAACTTTTAATACAAATACATAAGAAAAATCCGGGGGGCTCTAGCTCGGTTGGCTAAATAATTCCGTTGCTCTGGTCACGGTTCTAGTCTCCCCATCCGGGGCGCAAAATGTCGCGTTAAAAGTTTACTGCGTTTTATAGAGTTGCTACCCGATTCTGCGTCTAAAAAAAAAAAAAATACAAATACATAAGAAACACTATTTTTAAATCAAAATCCATTAAAAACATTCATTTTTTTATCAAAATCCATTCTAAACTCAATTGTTTCATACAAATTCAATCAAAAACCCTATTTTGAAAAAAAATCCACAAAAAACATTCATTTTTTTTATCAAAATCCATTCTAAATTCATTTTTTTCATAAAAATTCAATCAAAAAGCCTATTGTGAAAAAAAATCCACAAAAACATTCATTTTTTTATCAAAATCCATTCTAAACTCAATATTTTCATAAAAATTCAATCAAAAACCCTATTTTTTAAAAACATCCACAAAAACCATATGAAATTATTCAAATCTAAATCAAAATTGAATCAAATCAAATAAAAAAAAAAAATTTACCTTTCCAAATCGGATTTTGGCCAAATCGGATATTCATTACTCGAAGAAGCAATTCACTATGTGCCTGTGGGTTCTTCACTATGAAATAACTTAAAAGCAATGACTGACTTTTTTTTATATATGCTTTTTGCAAATCAGATATCCGATCCAAATCAAATATTCGATTTGAATTGGATATCCGATTTGTAAAACTAGGTTTGGTGTTTGGTATGGTGACACCTGAGCCTAAAAAAAGTCAACACGTTCTTTTTGCATTTTTCAGTCTATGAAAGATGTGTTTTATTCCTAATTTCCACTTTTTGGCCCACCATGATCCTGCACATACCCTTCATCTCTATCCATCCTATGCTCATATCCTATTGTAGCATCCTATCAACCACCACTTGGGATATTTTGATTGAGCATTGGATGGTTTAGATTTGCTATCCCACATCCTAAGGTTTGCCTCACCTATATATGATGTTGTGTCATTGGTATTGTGTCCCTATCTAGGATCCTCCATTGTTTCTTTTATCATTAGGTCTCATGTCATCTTTAGTCTTTTTTGTCAAACTATGTTATGGCCTCTACACTTTCACATAGGAAAGGCCATCTTTGATAAGCCCCTGAGGCTTTTGTATATCTTTTTATGTCAGTCCTCATTATACATCTCATTCTTCATTGTCCTATTTATTCTTTTATTCATGGTCATTCATTGGTTTTTTATCAAATGACGAGGTGTTTTTTCTTTCACGTAGGCAAGGATAATCATTTGATTATCCCCTGAGACCCTAGGTCTTTCCTTAGGGTGTGTCTTAGTTTTGTGTTGTGACATTAGGTATGTCCCTATTAAGATAGTACCTAATAATTAAATCCACTGATACCACAAGGTTCAATCTATTTTGAATATCCAAAGTCATGTCAATCAACTAATCTACCCTCCAACTTTGGTCTTAACAGGATGTATCCTTCCTTAAATCATACCACTTCAATCCCATTCACCTATTGGTCCTATGGAAAAGGATATTCAAACTTTTTATGATCTTTTGGTATTTTCTTTTTGGCATTTTGTTTGTCATTTGAGCTTCCTATTATACCTCGTCAAGGTCGCCATGATTTATCATATCATGGTGTGCTTGGATTGATAAACATAGGGTGCATATCTTGATTTTTTAGTCTTTCTAGTTGTCCTACATAGTACCAAACAACATCTTAATGGTTTCATGTTATGTTGGGGCATCCTATGTGCTTGTGGTTATTCTAGCATTAGGCCCTTCCAAAGCCCTTGTGACTTTGGGGAGTTGGGATAACCTTCTTGTTTTCTATGTAATTCTTATGCATTGGACACTAATCGACCTTGGTTATTCATACCCTAGCATGTCTTGTCCTATGCTATAGAAAAATTCAATGCTCCCAATATGATAAAATGGCATTATATTTTCATTTCATTCATCCTCCCATTGCATTGCATCTATCTCAATCCACTTTCCCTAGACTATAGTCTTTGATTTTGGGTTGTACAAACATTCTTCCCACCACCTATTCTTCATCCGTATAGTTTTTGATAGGTGCACTTCACTACCCATCATTCTTCATTTCCCTTTGCATAGTTGTTATCATTTAGGTTCACTCCATTACATTTCATTACCATTTTTATTAATTTCATTATCCATTTCATTTTCATCCCATTAGGTTGCATTAATAATTTCATTATCTTTCATAATCATTTCATTATCCATTACGTTTATACACTACATTTATCCATTTCATTATCCATTTCATTATTTATTTCATTATCATTTTATTCAATTACATTATCTCCTTCATTATCATCCATTGGATTTCATTATCATTCTTTTTGCATTTCCTTATCATTTTAAGTTGCTTGGATTAATATAAATCTATTAGTCTAAACATCTTAATCTATTCCATTACCATTTTCATTATCAGGTTAAGTTGTTTATATTAATATAGATCTATTAATCTAAGAACCTTAATTCATTCCATTTTCATCCCATTATCATTTCCATTATTATTTTAAGTTGTTTAGATTAACATAGATTTTTTATTCTAAGCATCTTAATCCATTCCATTACCATTTTCATTATCATGTTAAGTTGTTTAGATTAATATATATTTATTATTATAAGCATCTTAATCCATTGCATTAGATTCATTTCATTAAATGTGTCTCATTACATTACATTCATATCATAGTTCATCCATAACATCATGCATATCATACATTCATAATTAGACATTATAAATGCCATCCATAATAAACACATCATATATAAATACCTCCTATAAACACATTTCATAGTCTCATATGCATCCATAATAAATCACAATCATATTGCCACCTACATTAAAAACCACTAGTATCATATCCATATCATAAATCATAAATCATAAACCATAAATCATCACATCCTACATCATAAAGTGTTAGACATAATACATCTCGTCCATATCATACACGTAATCATAAATGCATTTTCAATCATCATCATGTACACTCATCATAATCATAATCATACACGTATGCATAAACAAATATCCAAAGCATCACATAGGAGTCATTGTGGACATCAAAAAAGCAACCCTTCTACCTTTTTTGTCTTGTTTAGGTCCTCCTTGTGACCTTAGCTTAGTTGTGCCTTTATTTAGTGTTGTAATGTGGTCAAGACATTCACATTAGATATTGGGCCCTAGCAAATTAAAAGAATTCAGTTAATGCCTTACTTAAGTGTTGTGAAGTGTTATAACACACTTACACACTTCTCTAGGAAATTATTTATATAATTCACCTAAAGAACCTCTTTTTATCACTTACCAAGCCTTATTTCAAAGTGTTGTAAAGTGTTGTAACAAACTTTCACACTTTTCTAGGCTTGTCATCAATAATTTTACCCTTTCTTATATTTAAATGGCCCCTTTATACACTTACAAGCCCTACTTAAGTGTAATTTTGAGAATAATACCATTAAGCATCATTTAACACACTTTAATTCTTGATACCCACTTAAAATTACCTAGCGAGACCAAGTCGCCACTAGGGGCTACTTAGTCCCATTTGGCTCAAAAATCAAAATTATTTCAAAATTTTGGCAAGATAATATTTTCTAAACCTTGAGGTCAGCCTGTTACATGGTATTTCTCAGAGATTTTGTATAATCATGTATAAACATATGGTTTTCCTCTCATTTTCATCCTCTCCTTAATCTCCAACACTTTCTTAATTTTCTAGTCAAGTAAACAAGTGAGTTTACATTCAAGTATTTTGTCTACAAGAGTATTCAAGTACTTTGGAGCTTCTACTTGCAAATCTTCATATTTCTACTTCAAGGGTTTTGTGAGTTGTAACATTGCATGCTCATTCATCATTCTCTTTTCATTTCATTTCATTTTCAAGGATTTAATTACCAAACCATAGTTTGACCAAGGAAAGCCCCTATTCACTAGCCCTTAACACTTTTTCCCCCTCTTTGCATGTGTTTTGCAGGTCTTGTGTGTAGATATGTCAAAGATCAAGACATGAAAATATGTCAACAATTCATCTGTATTTCAAAATCAACAAAACCCTAAAAGAAGCTTATAGATTGCCTACACATTAGATTTTGCATATACAGATCCAAAAACCTATTAGGAGCTTAAGTGTAGACTGAGAGCTACATATTGCATCTTTGAATTTCCAAAATCTAAAGGTAGACTAAGTCACCATTAGTGGTGAATTAGTCCCACTGCTAGGCCTGGAAAGTGTTTCTATAGTTGTGGATACCCTTTTGGTTAAAACTTGTTTTCGCAAAATTTCCCCGAAACAGGACTAAGTCTTCCATCTTAGCATAAGTTTCCGAGTATTCTTGATTTATATAGGATTCTAGAGCTCCTCTGCATCACTTTCTAGTTTCCAGGTTCACCTCTTCAGTTTAATTAATTTCTATTACAGTTTTTTTGCATTTTTAGTTCATTTTGCATATCACATTGTGTTTTCAAACATTTTGCATTTCCTTAGTTTTGCATCGTTATTATATCTTCTTTATTAGTGTACAACCTTATAAACAATCTCCCTTGATATATTTACATTCTTATTGCATTGGAATCTCACGAAATTGTTCTTGACTATGAGCATTACGAAATTGGATTCCTCTTCCTTCATTCCTCTTTTAGGTGTGAATAAGAGAAGCAGTGACCCCATTTTCTTTGTTCACATTTTGTTGAACCCAACTTTAGAATATAATAATTCTAATTACAAGTTCATTTACATCCTAGGAATAGCTTACATTAATATTGCATTGTTTAATTTGCATCCTAGGGTTTTAAAACTTTGCAGTAGTGAAAAGTTCATCTAGCTTACATTTTTGCATTGAAAATCAACCAAATTCTTCATATAAATATTATATCTACATCTAAAAACCTGAAAATCATTAAAAAAAAGAATTTTTTTTGTAAATTTTCAAAACAATCACTCCCTAGACTTGATGGCACTCAAATTTTGCTCAAAATTTTGCCTCTACACTCTAAGAAGTGCACTTGAGAAATTTGGAGGGTTATATTTTGAAGCCTGCCAATTTTCATGCAAAAACCATTTTCAAGCCCACTCATGTGACATATGTGAACGTGCATGTCAATTTTCAGCTTCTCATGTCGAGTTTTGACAGGGTTTTGGAAAACAAAGCTAGAGGGTTTTGTCACTTTTTTGTTGTTAGCAAACTTTCAGTTTTGCAAAGTAGCCTCCTATTAGAGCTTGCATTTTACAACTGGATGACTGTCATGTCAAAAAAAATATTTCTCTCCATTCACCATGCCAAAATGTGCTTGCATGTTAGGTTTTAGAGTCTCATGAGCTGATTTACTATTTTTACCAGGTCAAAACCAAATATGATTTCTTTAGTTTTGTACATGTATTTTCTGAAACCTTTCAGAGAGGTCAAATTTGACCTTCAATATCTTTTGATCAATGATGATTCAAGAAAATTCCTCTTGCACACATGCTCACTATACCAAAATTATCTACTATTTCTAGTGGTAGCTTGCTAGGAGTTGATTTGATATTTTTTCAATGGGGTGATTTCATGAGTTTTTATTGGTTTAGAATAGGTTGTTGCAGAAAGTTCAACTGAGCAAATTTGATAGTTAATAACTTTTACCTCATGATTTTTTTCTCTAAGCCGTCTATTTCACTCCAATTTGGAACTGAATTTCTACATGCCTGTAAGTTTTTATGGCTCCAGGAAGTCATTTTCCTAGTTTTTCAGGCTAATTCGAGAGCCCACTTTGTTAGTTTTGCTCATTCTATAAATATGTCAGAAAGCAAATTTTAATGAAAACCCACTTCATCTTTTCAATTCAATTGCATTCAAAAGTTGTCCCAAGACAATTTGAGCCTAAAAATTGTTTGAAAATGAATTTGTTTTTAGCCAGGCCCACATGGGCACCGACCATGCCTTGCACAAGTTGTGAAAGGAAAGGTTGCCAATGAAGATCTAGACACTAAATTTGAAGAGAAGAATGTATTTGAAGCTGGTATTGAGCATAGTATTTTAACTGAGGCTTTGAATGTATCTTTGAGAGTTGAAAGATATGTGAAATATAAAAGAGGAGAAATGCTTTATTCAAACATTGGATGTGAGGAAGGGTTGCACTATAGATGTTTCAGTTGAGATGTCTGGTTTGGGTACATTGACACTGACCTATGAGAAAGATAATCCAAAGGATCTTGCAACTTTATTGAAATGCCACAACTGAAGATTACAAATTTTACATCTTGGTGCAGGCATAACTAAGAAATTAGAGGTAGATAATATTACTAACAATGTCTTTATATTCAATTCCTCTAACCTTACTCTTGAAATGAAAATGGAAGAAAAACATAGCCAAAAACTATGAGAAGGCTTCGCGCCACGAAAATTTAAAGAAACAATGAATAGGTTTTAGTTTTGCTAGGTTGTTTGAACAGTTATATGATGCTAAAAGGAAAATTTCACTGGCTAATTCATTCAAGTTTCCTTATTATGTGAATGCAAGTTTGCATTTTTCAGCCATGATAGTTGAAAGAGGATGGTTTAATATTTCAAAAGGAGCTCCCTGTACAAGCAACCACTATTCCATGTTGAGAGTTTATTTGTTACTTCAGGGTATGTCTAATACCAATATCAAAAGCTTGTACACCAGTAGTAAATGCAATAAAAAATGTTTACATCAAACTAAAAATGGTCCATGCCTCTAAGCATTTACATGGTATTGAAAGAGAAAATCTTCTATAGGCTCGTATTGTTTAATCTTCTTGATTATTTAGATGAATATGATGTGGGCAGCCACCACACATGTGATGGGGGAGTGTTTGTAAAAAAACCCCCAATCAATGTGGTCTCAGGGAGTGCTACCATTGCAGCTAATATGCACAAGAAGTATTTATTGAAAAGACCTCAAAAACTATTAGGGAGATCTAGCGCGTTAGTTGGAAGGAGGTTCAACACAGAAAACAGGGAATACTATGGCTGCAGGATAAATTCAAAAAATGAATCTATTAGAAAATCCTTAGAAACTTTAAAGCAAATGCATGTGGGAAGGCACAATCATACATGATGAATAGAACTCACCAAATATTTGGTGCTTGCCTAGTGACATATGAGAAAAAATGGAGAGTTAGGTATAACTAATCTAGATACTCTTAAGTGTAAAATTTCATACAATGGATGATTTAATGAATGTGACTAGCTAGTGAAAAGGAAGACCACGTGCTCATTGAAGAGGGCATAATATACACATACTCAATTTGTTGAAAAGGCCTCTGAAGTTTTTAGAGAAGCATGGCTCGATAGGCTCAAACCACATTCAAAATTATGGTGAATAAAATAGAAAAGTTTGTGAACTGGACAAAGTATGAAGGATTTTTATCTTTAACATTTCAAAGTATGCAAATGAGATACAAATGCTGCACAATAGGGAATGCTATGGTTTCTTTACAAGCTGAACATGCCACCACTTGAGAAGGGCATAACATCTACAAAGGAGTAAAGGGTCTTGATGGAATGAAGCTTCTGCCATGGAAGGTTGCATAAAAAAGATGAAACACTATTGAGCAATGACAAAGAGGATTAGGGAAAACAAACAAAGGAGAAAAAATGAGATCAACAATTACAAATGAGGGCTAAAATGCAGCCAAATATTTTTGCTACCCAAATGGCTCACCCAAAAAATATGCACACTTGTTATTTCTCGCGAGATAGCAAGAATTCACGTGAGGAGTGGGCCCAACAAAAAATTAAATACTCGGGTAAAGAATTAAAAGAGGTGTATTTAATTTTAAATGGCACATAATATAAAGTAAAATAAAATAAAATATACCCCACTAGCTTATGGGACTTTGGTGAGGTCATGGCAAAGGTAGCGAGGTGAGCGAGAAGGAGGCTTCATGTTGCTTTGGTGGGCCCAAGGAATTTTAATGCATGGCTAAAGTTTTCTAAAAGAGGCCTCACAAATATTAAAAGGCTATCATGTTTTAAATTATAGGGGCCTAGATCACAAAGAATGTAACATTTAAATGGGTTGTTTAAATTTGGTTTTAAATGTTGGGAAGTTTTGTTTTAAAAAATATTTTTCCCGATAAAGGAGGTGGGTGTTTATGAAAGAAGGAAAAGTATTTTGAGATATAATAAAAGTATGGGAAAAAAAATTAAGGTAAATGTTTCCAAATGGGGTAAAATATTTTCAGTGTGAAATATTTGAGAGCCTTTAGTGTGAAAAGTAAATATTTTAAATAAGCTACCATTGAATATTTTTCAAGGAAAATAAAAAATGAGAGGAGTAAAAGATATTCACAGAAAAATATTTTGATTTCCTTGTAAAATGAAAGTCTTGGGTAGATTTTAAAGTGCACAGGAGATTTTTATAAAGTGAATATGTATTCACTATATAAAATACTTTGTTTGCTAAAGGTTAAAAGGGAAGAAACATGGATAACAGGTTTTTAGGGAGGGGCATGATTGTCTTCATTTGCAAGGTAAAAAATAAAAGAGGAGATAAAATAATTTTGTAAGAAAAAATATTTTTGAGTGCAGAATGAAAAATGAGCAAAATATTCATGGGAAAAATATTTTTTACATGGGTATGTGTAGGATCATCATGGAAAAAATAGGCCCTTAAGTGGCAAAAAAATTAGAAAAATTAGAGTTAGGCAACTTGTTGTAAGAAAATGAATATGTTATCTATATTATTTCAAAAATATGTAACAATAGAATTTGTAGAAAATTGAATTTAGTTTCTAAACTACTAAGTTTGTTTAAAAATAAAAAATCTATTTGGTCAAAATTTGAAATTTCAATGCAGTGGTACTTAAATTTTAGGGAAAAAATATGAAGTAGGTGTTTGTCTGACCATCCTAACCATAATAAAATAATAATATTTTTTTATAATATTTTAGATATAAGTAGAGGACTCATGCCCCAATGTGATGAATTTTTTTTGTAATTTATTTCCATGTAAATAATTAATTATGAATTTTTTATTACAACTTTTTATAAAATACAAAAACTCGTATGTATGACCTCCTTAACTTGGTCAAACCTACATGAAATTCAATTTTTTTGTTTTTAATCCTATATTATGTGAAGCATAGAATGTGACACATGTTTTGGATTCAAAAAATGTGATACCATTTGAAAGCTATAGATGTTTTTCAATCACCCTCTCAATCAAGACTTTATTCATAATTTGAATAGAAAATGAATAATAATTACTTATTAAATTCAAATTAAAGCATAATTTATATCAATGGAAAGTTGAGAATCTCCTTTAAAAACCCTTTTCGTTTCATTAATTTTGGGTTAAAAAATAGTTGTCAGCCACATACCCATCATATTGCCACTTTTTGGCCCATCATGATCCTACACATACCCACATTACTGGGTAAAGTGGTGCAAATTTTCTTCACATGGGGATTATTTCTATTGAAAGAACAAGGAGGTGATTTTTTGTTACAAATTGGAGGAAAAATTTCTTATTGCAAAGGGAAGAGTGAGGAAATATTCTTTTCATTTGTTTTTGATTGAACAGTGGATGGAGCTTCCAGATGTCTTCAACAGAACTTCTTTTGGAGATGCTTTTTTTTTCCTTTTATTCTCTTCTTCTCTCATTTTGTAAGGCGGTTCCAATTTTCTGAAAGCTCTATAAGTTAGGTAGAAGCTCTAGGTAGATTGTAAAGCTATGGTGAAATATGACTTTTATTCAATTAATCTGAGGTGTTAGTGTTCTCAATTGAGTCTCATGTTTATATTTTGTCTGATAATTGTCTCCATGTCTAAAATGTTTTTTCTTTTTTAATTCAATAATTAAAGATTACTTGAGTTTTTTCATGCACAATGGCTGCATTTGAGTTTCATCTTTTGTTTCCTTCTTTTCTATGAATGATGTAATTACTTTAATGAATGACAGGCTACATTTACTGTTTCCTATTATTCAGGGGATAGTATAATTGCTTCAACAAATGTGATAGGAATGTTTTGTTTCAGGTGGATTTGTAAGAATGGTTACTAGATAAAGCTTCATTAGTCTTGTTGTCATAATATGATAACAATTGCCAAACATCTTCACAACATGTTCAACATTGTAAGATGAAATGCTATTTATATGACTCCATAGCCCATTCCTTAGCACTGGTCAATTATTATACTTTTGTTGTTTTTATCTTGGTCCCAACTTCTTAAACTTAAAAACTATTTCAATTATGTTTTCTGAGTTATGTATTTTCCATGTTCTCCATGCTAGTTAGTGAAATTCATTCAATGTCTTAGCCAATATTGAGTGATATTTTATGCTTCTCATCATAATTTTGTGAGAGCACTATCTGTTAAGCAATATCATGTTAGTTGTGTGTTTTAATCTTTAGATGTTACTAAAGGGTCACCCCCCTAGGTCTTACATAGCCCGAAGTGCAAGGGAAATGTGTGTTAATTCCATTTCCTGTCAGTTGGCCAAATCCACCTTTGAATCTGAACATAGGAAAGTGGAGAGCCTTGAGGATTCATCGAGTCTTTTGATTTGGAGAACCAATAGAATGGTGACTCTACTGGGGAAATATTTTGAATCTCTAGTTCTAGATTGTTTAATTACAGAGTTATATTATTTTCCATTATGGATTTAGGTCAAATATTAAATAATTTCAAGCCTAGAGAAAGATATGTTGTAGTGAACCTAAATATTTCAAGATCTATGGTGCTCTACTGGTGAAAGGAATTTAGAAGGATATATATTAGTAAAAGAACTTCATACTACTTGACGTTGAGTCCTCTAAGAAGATAGGTGGTGACTTTTTCAAAATAACCTATTGAAGAAGTGAAGTTTGAAAGAGGCATGTCAAAATTCTTCAATATATGCATCCTACTATGGTTCCGGGTGCAACCATGGTTTGTGATCAGTCCTAACCAGATTATCAAAGAAATTTCAGCACTGGAAGGTATAAAGCCATAATTTTAGTGGTATTAGTGGTTACCCAAATGACATTCTAGCTAAATTCAAAAATAAGTTACCAAGATTCATTGGTGATAAGTCTGAATCAACAAATAAACACTTGCAAGAATTTAGTAATTTGATGGATGATTATCAGTTTGACCATGAAGATGTGATCATGAGACTATTTGTTCACTGTCTAATAGGAGATGTAAGGGATTGGTTCTCCTATCTTCCAACATCTTCCATTCATTCATGGGAAGAGTTTAAGGTAGTGTTCATGGAGTAATTTGGAGAAAGGATTGACCTAGTTCTGATAAGGAAAAAGTTCATGAAAATGGTGAAAGGAAAAGGTGAGTTAGTCCCATCTTTTAATCTCAGGTTTTCAAAGATCATAAGAGATCCTAGAGAGTATAAAACTAAATGATGTTGAATGTTTGGTCATGTACTTAGGAGCATTTGACAAAAAGATGAGTTTCTTATTAAGAGACAAAGAGCCCACAACCTTACACCAATCATATCAAATTGCTATGTATATTCAGAAAAATTTGAGATATTCAATGATGAAAGGACATAGGGTTGTGAATGTTGGCCATCCTAGTACACCTAATGCAAACATAACTCATGGATCAGATAATAGAAATGCTTGTGAAGATGGTAATGTTGTTGATTCGATTTCTCCATCATCACAATTTATAGATCGCAATGAGCTCCATGTTAAATGTCATCAAGATTTGAGCAATGTTGATCAAACATTTGTTATTCAAGGATTGTCTAAAATGAAGATACACATAGGAGAATCACTACATGACTTGTTCTCAAGGTTTTTGGATGCCTTGCTGAAAGTCTCCACAAATTTCAAAGCTAAGGATTCAATGTGCATTGATATGTTTTGTGAAATCTATGAGTCTGGGCTAAGTACTTGGAAAAAGAGGTTAAAGTCTCACAGTTTGGATCAAGTGCTTGATTAGATAAAGGTTGTTGAGGGATTCCAACTTAATTATGCATAAAATTTGGTGTCTCAAAATAAAGATAACTACATTTTTATTGAAGAAAATCATAACATGATACACAAGAATGAAAAGAGTGTATCATAAAATGAAGATATGTGTTGTATGAATGAGGATGTTGATTGCAATCAACTCACAATCAACACATGTGTAGATCCTTGCAGCAATGATGAAGAGGACAATACATGGTATGATGAGAAGATAGATATGCATGAAATTTTTTCTTGAAATATCTTGTGTGATGAAGTAAAATAGATGCATGATGTCTTTCCATGTCATGTTTTGGTCAGTGAAGATAATGCAATTGCTAATGACATCTCATGAAAAATCAGTGACCGATACATTGAAAATAGAAGTTCAAGCACTCTCTTGGAAGAATCGTAGCATAGTCTATGTAGTGATGAGTCTTCTTGTGATGAGGATGCTAATGAAAGTCAAACTGATTGCTCTTTTGTTGACTGTGAATGCTCATATAGAGATGAACTGGAGGTACTCTCTTCACCTAAAGAATGCAATGATATGAATATTGATGAAGTCACATGCCTCCAACTGAATGATCAAATCCAATTTGATGCAAACTTGGAATGTAGATCAAATTTTACATCGATGGAGCATGCTAATTCTATGAGTGATGAAGAATTTGAGGATAAACATATGTGTGTTCAATTTTCTAATCATGAACATATAGCTAGAAATAATGAATATGTTGATGAATGTTTTTATGTCTTTGTTGCTCATGACTGTTTATATGAAGTAGAGATGGAAATGTCATCTATACATGAAAGGGCTGATAAGGTGCATATTGATGAAGGAAGGAATTCAGTTTTGAATGATCAAGTTATGCATTATGACAGTCACATGGATCTAGGATCAGCCTTATTACTCATTGACATTGCAAAACCTTTCGATCAATGTGAGGAGCAGCCATATGGTGTAAACAATAATGGATGTGAGGTCAATCAGTGTGAGATTGAATATGGTTCTTTCATTGATGATCTCTCCCATCTTCATGGTATGCAAGTGGATATGTTTGTTTTGAATGAGGAATGTTTTACTATGAAATAAAATGTAGAGTCTAGCTTTATTTTTAATGAAAAAAATTTAGATAATAGTGAATCTTTGGTACATAGGAAAATATTCCTATCAATTGATAGTGTGCATGAAGTTGATAATGCACTTGAGAGTCTTTTTGTTGACCCTATTAATCCTGAAGGTGATAGCATTCAAAATGATTCAGACAGTGAATATGTTATGAAAGATTAATGTGGAACTTTTAGCTTAGGCTTAAGTTTTGAATTATTTGAATCTTTTTTTGAGACATCCCATATGGACTTGCATAGTGGTTTGAAGAATGGAATTAACATCGTGTGTGAACCTAAGATGGAAAACATTGTTTATGCATCAGATGCTAACATTTTTGTGAAATGTCATGATTTGAATGAAGATGAAAGTACTTTTGGTGTTGATAAATCTAATTTTCTGAATCTTGAAACACATGACAATGTGTTTGGGTTGTGGTGTTTGAATAAAGACAAACCAACTTCTGATGTAGTTCAACTAGAAGGGTTATAGATGTTCAAACAATCTTTGCTCAACACACAAGAAGATTACATGATGTTTTACATCCATGATATCTCCTCTTAGCATGATCATTATGAGGGGATTGATGAATGTGATAAGACCATGTTTTCATGTGGTCTTGATTACTACCCTCATGTGTTGCCACTTAATATAAAATCATAAAATGAAAAGAGTGGTAGGGAAGTGGCCTATATGATTTGGCTTCCATGTGATAATGAAGCTAAATAGAGAACAATTTTCCACTTGTATAAAGGCAACTTGATACTTGTGTTTTCAAGGGTGTAGTTGTTCATGTTGTTGTGGTTTAACAGAGGCAAGCATGAGTTGAGGGAGATTGTTGTTTTAAAATATTAGTGTTTGATGGAGGTAAATATTAACTCTCATTTTCATTTGGTGGTCTGGGGTCAGCAGATGAAGTTGAAAAAGAAGATGAATAAAGGAGTAGTTTGAGGACACCTAATGGACTCAGAATTCGATCTACTCCCTAGAGTGGTGTATGATAAGACCAAAGGTTTCTTGCACAATCTATTGGAGACCTTTTCACTATCCCCTTCCTTGAACCTGCTATCAATGGTTCTTGTTGAACTTGGATGACCAACCAAGCCCTGCCCAAACTCTCCTCCAAAGAGTTTCCCCTTGTGCTTTACCTTTGGTAAATCAACACCTTCTTGCAATTTGCTTACTCTTCCTTGGACTTAGAAGGGTCTAAGTGCCAACTTCTTCAACATGCTAGAACTGCTTGTAAGGGAGTTGAAGATACTATCTCCATGCTTTTTGCATCCAAATTGATCCATTTTGAAGGTACTTTGGTCTTCACTTTACCCGATCTCAAGACCTTGCCTAGATGAGGCCTAAACTCTACTAGCCCTTACCAGTCACTCATTGGCTTTTTCTGCCAAAATTCTCCACACAACCTAGCAAACAAAACACATTTCCTGACACCCTTTTCAGGTTTTTAAATCTTGCATAGGTTTTCAAGTCTCTGTCAGTACCGTACAGGTGATTCCTATGATCTTGGAGAAGAGGCCTAATTGCCCTATCTTCTAGGGTTTCATTGTTTCCTCCTTCAAAGCTATTGTCACTGGATTGATTGAAGCTCCAATCCTTTTGCTAAGTAAAGACCTTACCTTATCCCACCTAGAGTCGTACGGATTCTGTACAGTACACCTTTCCCTTGCCTAAATTCTCAATTTTTCTCTTCCAAACTCCTAACCAGGCAACTAACACTCGCCTAGGGTTTGGTCTTGCAAAACATAGCTTGGATATTTTGATTTCCTACCATTACATATTTATAATAGTCTTGCTTCCCTCCCATATTCAACCAATCTTAGGAATATCCTGTGGTCGGTGTCTATGGGGAAGCCATTTCAAATCTTGTTGCTCAAAACAGAGAAACCTAACACACTACAATCCTATCTAAGAATTCAAATCAATAAATCTATTCTATGGAACCTAAATGAATGATGAGAATTGATATAAAACTATTCTATGAACAAAGAAACAAAGATAAAACTGTATCTACAAAGCCTTTTATGCCACTGCTCAAAAACACACCGGATTTTCACACAAATACAGAAATCTGCAAACTGTCTTCTATTGCACACAACAAAAATTGATTACAATCACTAACTACTGCTTCTACAAGCCATTGCCTCTATTTGGGATGCCTTTACCATCTTTCAAGGGCAGTTGCTCGAGCATTTCCCTTATTTCAAGGGATTCCCAATGCCAAGTAAGTTACATGCAACTAAACAAGTTCATCATGCAATCTTGCAACATTCTTGCAACTCTGCCTTCATTCTTAATTATAGGACCTTAATCTCCTTAAACTTGAACCAGCAGCTCCTTAACTATCCCATGGCATCTCTAAACAATGAGGATAGCACACTAAATGCATTATATCCTACCATATGTTGTCCAAAGCTTAATAAAGCAAAATTTAACAACTTTGATAACCTAATGATGACTTTAGTCCTAGTGACTAACTTAACACACAAATGAGACCTTCTAAGGCCCAAAGCAAACACATCAACATCCCTGACTTGGCTAAGGTCAGTACAAGCCAAAATTGTTAACCAACAAGGTGGAGGTCAGCCTAGGTGCTCCTGCACCACAGAGATTTGGAATATTTCTATTCCCATAGGGGGCATACATCCCCAGTCAGAGCCATTGATGGCACTCTCAAATTTTTCAAATTTGAAGTGCCCATTTCAAAATTTTGCATTTGTGCTTTCAAAAGTGCACTTGAGAAATCTGCCTGAGTGACCCACTTTGGAGGGTCATATTTTGAGGCCTTATGATTTTCATACAAACCCATTTGCAATTCCACTCATGTGACATATGTGAATGTGCATGTCAATTTTCAGCTTCTAATAATGACTTTTGATAGGGTTTTGAAAAGCAAAGTTGGAGGGTTTTGTCACTTTTTTGTTGTTTACAAACTTTCAGTTTTGCAAAGTAGCCTCACGTACGAGCTTGCATTTTGTAACTTGATGAATGTCATGGCAAAATGATTGTTTCTGTACATTATCCATGCCAAAATTTTCTCACGTGTCAGGTTTCAGAGTCTCATTAGTTGATTTTCTATTTTTATTAGGTCAAAACCAAATGCAATTTCTTCAGTTTTGCACTTCTATTTTCTGAAACCTTTAAGAGAGGTCAACTTTGACCTTCAATATCTTGTGATCAATGATGATTGAACAAAATTAATCTTTCACACATGCTCACTATACCAAAATGATCTAATGTGTCTAGTGGAAGCTTGCCAGGAGTTGATTTGATATTTTTTCAATGAGGTTATTTCGTGAGTTTTAATTGGTTCTGAACAAGCTATTGTTGAAGAAAGTTCAACTAACCCACTTTGACCATTAATAACTTTTGCCTCATGATTTTTTTCTCTGAGTCATCTATTTCATTCCAATTTGGAACCAAATTTCTACATGCCTATAATTTTTTATGGCTCCAAGACATCTTTTTCCTAGTTTTCCAGGCCAATTCCAGAGCCCACTTGGCTAGTTTTGCTCATTGTGTAAGTATGTCAAAAAGGAGGTTTTAATGAAAACCCACTTCATATTTTCAATTCTGATGCATTTAAAAGTTGTCCCAAGACAATTTGAGCCTAAATGTTGTTTCAAAATGAAATATTTTTTAGCTGGGCTCACATGGGGACCCAACATGCCTTGCACAAGTTGTGAAAGGAAAGGTTGCTAATGAAGATCCAAACACTAAATTTGAAGAGAAGAATGTATTTGAAGCTAGCATTGAGCATAGTATTTTAAATTTGGCTTTGAATGTACCTTTGAGACTTGAAATATATGTGAAATTGAAAAGAGGAGAAATGTTTTATTCAAACATTGGATGTGAGGAAGGGTTGCACTGTAGATGTTTCAATTGAGATGTCCAGTTTGGGTACATTGACACTAACTTGTGAGAAAGATAATCCAAAGGATCTTACAAATTTGTTGAAATGCTAGAACTAAAGGTTAGAAATTTTACATCTTGTTGCAGGCATAGCTAAGAAACCAGAGGCAGATAATGTTACTAGCAATGTCTTCATATTTAATTCTTTTGACATTACTCTTGAAATGAAAGTGGAAGGAAAACACAGCCAAAAACTTTGAGAAGGCTTGGCACTATGTGAATTTAAAGAAAAGTGAATAGGTTTTAGTTTTGATAGGTTATTTTAACAGTTATATGATGCTGAAAGGAAAATTTCACAGTATAATTTGTTCAAGTTTCCTTATTATGTGAATGCAAGTTTGCATTTTATAGCCATGATAGTTGAAAGAGGTTGGTTTGATATTTCAAAAGGAACTCCTTGCACAAGGAAACATTATTCCATGTTGAGAGTTTATTTGTTACTTCAAGGCAGGTCTAATACCAAAATTAGAAGCTTGTGCACCAATAGTAAATGCAATAAAAAATGTTTACATCAAATTAGAAATGGCCTCCGCCTCTCAGCATTTACATGGTATTGAAAGAGAAATGTTCTACAGGCTCGTATTGTTCAATATTCTTGATTATTTAGATGAAGATTATGTGGGCAGCCACCACCCATATGATGGGGGAGTGTTTCTAAAAAAATTCCCAATCAATGTGGTCTCAGGGAGTGCCACCATTGTGGCTGATATACACAAGAAGTATTTGTTGAAAGGACCTAAAAAAATATCAAGGAGATCTAGCGTGCTAGTTGGAAGGTGGTTCAATGCAGAAAATAGGGAATACTATGGCTGCAGGATATATTCACAAAATGAATCTATTAAAAAATCCATAAAAATTTAAAGAAAATGCATGTGGGAAGACACCATCATATAGGATGAATAGAACTCGCTAAATATTTGGCATACGAAAAAAAATGGAGAGCCAAGTATAACTAATCTAGATACTCTTAAGTGCAAAATTTCATACAACAAATAATTTAATGAATGTGACCAGCTAGTGAAAAGGAAGCCTGCATCCTCATCGAAGAGGGCATAATATACACATATTAATTTTTTTGAAAAGGTCTCTGAAGTTTTAAGAGAAGTATGGCTCGACAGGCTCGAACCACATTCAAAATTTTGGTGAATAAAATAGGAAATTTTTTGAACTACACAATGTATGAAGGAGTTTTATCTTTAACATTTCGTGCAGTATGCATAGGAGATACAAATGTTGTGCAACATGGACTGCTATGGTTTCTTTATAAGCTAGAGATTTCACTAGTTCATAAGGGCATAGCATCTACAAAGGAGTAAAGGGGATTGAAAGGAATGAAGTTGCCACCATGGAAAGTTGTCAAAAAAAGATGAAACACTGTCTTGAAATGACACAAAGGATTAGGGCAAACAAATAAAGGAGAGAAAATGAGATCAATGGTTGGAAATGAGGGCCAAAATGCAGCCAAATCTTGGCTCTACCCCGTTGGCTCGCCAAAAAAAGATGCACACTTGTTATTTATCACAAGACAGTGAGAATGCACATGAGGAGTGGGCCCAACAAAAAATTAAATTCTTTGGTAAAGAATTAAAAGAGCCCCATTTAATTTTAAACGGCACATAATATAAAGTGAAAATTTTAAAATATACCCTGCTACCTCACGGGATTTTGGTGAGGTCACGACAAAGGCAGTGAGGTGAGTGAGAAGGAGGCTTTGTCTTGCGTTGGTGGGCCTGAGGCATTTTAATGCACAAGTAAAGTTTTCTAAAAGAGGCCTTGCAAATATTAAAAGGCTATCATGTTTTAAATGATAGGGGCCTAGACCATAAAGAATGGAATATTTAAATGAGCTGTTTAAATTTGTTTTTAAATGTTGGGAAGTTTTTTTTTTTAAATATTTTTCTTGATAAAGGAGGTGGGTTTTTATGAAAGAAGGAAAAGTATTTTGACATATAATTCAAGTATGGTAAAAACATTTAAGCTAAATGTTTCCAAATGGGGTAAAATATTTTCATTGTGAAATATTTGAGAGCCTTTAGTCTAAAAACCAAATCTTTTAAATAAGGTACCATTAAATATTTTTCAAGGAAAATACAAAATGGGAGGATTAAAACATATTCATGGCAAAATATTTTTATTTCCTTATAAAATAAAAGTGTTGGGTAGATTTTAAAGTTCACGGGAGATTTTTATAAAGTGAATATGTATTCATTGTATAAAATACTTTGTTTGCTAAAGGTTAAAAGTGCAGAAATATAGATAAAAGCTTTTGATGGGGGGCATGAATGTCTTGATCTGCAAGGTAAAACATAAAAGAGGAGATAAAATATTTTTGCAAGCAAAGATACTTTCAAGTGCAAAATGAAAAATGAGCAGAATGTTCATGGGAAAAATATTTTTTACATTACTGGGTAAAGTGGTGTAGATTTTCTTCACATGGAGATTGTTTCTATTGAAATAAAATGAGGTGAATTTGTTGTTTCAAATTGGAGGAAAGCTTTCTTGTTGCAAAGGGAAGAGAAAGGAGATATTCTTTTCATTTGTTGTTCATTGAACAATGGATGGAGATGCCAGATGTCTTCAATAGATCTTCTTTTGGAGCTTGTTTCCTTTTATTCTCTTCTTCTCTCATTTTGTAAGGGGGTTCCAATTTTTTGAAAGCTCTGCAAGTCAGGTAGAAGCTCTGGGTAGGTTGTAAAGCTAGGGTGAAATATGACTGTTACTCAATTAATCTGAGGTGTCAGTGTTCTGAATTGAGTCTCATGTTTCTATTTTGTCTAATAATTGTCTCCATGGTTGAAATGTAATGTTGTTTTGAATTCAATAATCATAGGTTTCTTGAGCTTTTACATGCACAATGGATGCATTTGAGTTACATTTGTTGTTTCCTTATGTTTTGTGAATGATGTAATTGCTTTAATGAATGACAAGCTAAATTTATGATTCCCTATTATTCAGGGGATAGTGTAATTACTTCAAAAAATGTGACAGGAATGTTATGTTTTAGGTGGATTTGTAAGAATGGTTGCGAGATAAAGCTTCAGTGGTCATGTTGTCAAAATATGATAACAATTGCAAAAGATCTATAGAACATGTTCAACATTGTAAGATGAAATGTTGGTTATATGACTGCATAGCCCATTCTTTGGCACTAGTCAATTATTTGTTTTTAGCTTGGTCCCAACTTCTTAAAAATTAAAAACCATTTCAATTTTGTGTTCTGAGTTATGTATTTTCCATGTTCTCCATGTTGGTTAGTGAAATTCATTCAATGTCTTAGCCAATATTGATTGATATTTTATGTTTCTTAGCATAATTATGTGAGAGCATTATCTATTAAGAAATATCCTATTAGTTGTGTGTTTGAATCTTTATATGTTGCTAAACTAGGTCCTATAGAGCCTGAAGTATATGGGAAATGTGTCTTAATTCCATTTCCTGTTAGTTGGCCAAATCCACCTTTGAATCTAAACATAAGAAAGTGGCTAGCCTTTAGGATTCATCGAGTCTATTGATTTGGACAACCAATAGAATGGTGACTTTCCTAGGGAAATTTTTGTAGAATGTTTAATTATAGAGTCATATTATTTTCCATTTTAAATTTATTTCAAATATTAAAGAATATCAAGCCTACAGAAATATTTGTTGCAGTGAACTTGAAGATTTCAAGATCTGTGGTTCTCTGCTAGTGAAGGGAATTCAGAAGGAGATTTATCAGTGAAAGAACTTCATACTACTTGAAGTCCAGTCATATAAGAAGAGAGGTGGAAAATCTATCAGAAGAATTTGTTGAAGAGGTGAATATAGTTCGAGATCTACAATATTTCCAAAAAATTTGCAGCAGCTGCAACATTTCCACATATTCTTCATTTTTGGTTTTGAAGAAACTTATGTATAAAAACCATATTTGAACATCTTAGGATAAATCTTTGGTTCCCTATTGAGTGATTAGCACTAAGAAAGGGAAAGGACAGTAATATTTAGTTTGCATACTTTTGAATTGTAATTTGTGGCCTATGTATTATGTTGGAAAAGTACGCTAGTTTTCATATTTTCCCACTAAAGAGATCTTAGGCATATATGCATCTAAATTATGCATTGTAATATTCTAAGATTATGATAAAAGATATAAATATGGTAGTGAATGATCAACTATAGAGTTTATATGTGAATTTTGAAAGAGGCATGTCAAAATGCTTCAATATATGCATCCTAGTATGATTTTGGGTGCAACCATGGTTTGTGATCAGTCCCAACTAGATTATCAAAGAAATTTCAGCATTGGAAGGTATACAGCGATCAATTTTAGTTCCATTAGTGGTTACCCAAATGACATTCCAGCTAAAGCCAAAAATAAGTTACCAAGATTCATTGATGATAAGTTTGAATCAGCAAATAAACACTTGCAAGAATTCAGTAATTTGATGGATGATTATGAGATTGACCATGAAGATGTGATCATGAGACTATTTTTTTAGTGAGGAGATGCAATGGATTCATTCTCCTATCTGCCAACATCCTTTGTTCATTCATGGGAAGAGTTTTAGGTAGTGTTCATGGAGAAATTTGGAGAAAGGGTTGACCTGATTTTGATAAGGAAAAAGTTCATGAACATGGAGAAAGGAAAAGATGAGTTAGTCCAATATTTTAATATTAGGTTTTCAAAGATCATAAGAGAGATCCCAGAGAGTATAAGACCAAATTATGTTGAATGTTTGGTCGTTTACTTAGGAGAATTTGAAAAAAATATGAATTTCTTATTAAGAGACAAAGAGCCCACAACCTTACACCAACCATATCATATTGCTATGTATATTGAGAAAAATTTGAGATATCCAATGATGAAAGGACATAGGGTTGTGAATGTCGGCCATCCTAGTATATCTCATGCAAACATAACTCATGGATAAAATAATAGAAGTGCTTGTCAAGATGGTAATATTGCTGCTCCGATTTCTCCATCATCACAATTTGCAGATCATAATGAGCTCCATGCTAAATGTCATCAAGATTTGAGCAATGTTGTATTGTCTAAAAGGAAGAGACACAAAGGAGAATCATTACATGACTTGTTCTAAAGGTTTTTGGATGCCTTGTTGAAAGTCCCCACAAATTTTAGACCTAAGGATTCAGTGTGCATTGATATATTTTGTGAAATCTATGAGTCCGGGTTGAGTACTTGGCCAAAGAGGTTGAATCCTCATAGTTTGGATCAAGTGCTTGATTGGATAAAGCTTGTTGAGGGAGCCCAACTTAATTATGCACTAAATTTGGTGTCTCAAAATAAAGATAGCAGCTGTCTTACTGAAGAAAATTAGAACATGATACACAAGAATGAGAAGAGTGTATCAAAAAATGAAGATATGTGTTGTATGAATGAGCATGTTGACTGTAATCAACTCACAACTAGCACATGTGCATATCCTTGTAGCCGATGAAGAGGATGATACATGGTATGATGAGAAGATAGATACACATGGAAATTTTTATTGCAACATCTTGTGTGATGAAGAAGTAAAAGAGATGCATGATGTCCTTCCATGCCATGTTTTGGTCAGTGAAGATAATGCAATTGATGACATCTCATCACAAATCAGTGACCAAGACATTGAAAATAGAAGTTCAAGCACTCTCTCAAAAGAATCTTAGCATAGTCTATATAATGATGAGTCTTCTTGTGATAAGGATGTTGATGACAGTCAAACTGATTGCTCTTTTGCTGATTGTGAATGCTCATATAGAGATGAACTAGAGGTACTCTCTTTACCGAAAGAATGCAATGATATGAATATTGATGAAGTCACTTTCCTCGAAGTGAATGATCAAATCCCATTTGATGCAAACTTGGAATGTAGTTCAGATTTTACATCGATGGATCATGCTAATTCTGTGAGTGATGAATAATTTGAGGATAAACATATGTGTGTTCAATTTGCTAATCATGAGCATAGAGCTAGAAATAATGAAGATGTTGATGAATGTATTTATTTCTTTGCTACTCATGACTATTTATATGAAGCAAACATGGAAATTTCATCTATACATGAAAGGAATGATGCGGTCCATATTGATGAAGGAAGGAATTAAATTTTGAATGATCAAGTTATGCATTGTGATAGTCACATGGATCTAGGATCATCCTTATTACCTATTGACATTGCAAAACATATCGATTAGTGTGAGGAGCAGCCATATGGAAAAAATGATAATGGATGTGAGGTTAGTCAGTATGAGATTGAATATGGTTCTTTCATTGATGATCTCTCTCGTCTTCATGGTATGCAAGTGGACATGTTTGTTTTGAATGAGGAATATTTTAATGTGAAAGAAAATGAAGATTCTAGCTTTATTGTTAATAAACAAATTTTAGATAACAGTGAGTCTTTCGCACATAGAACAATATTCCTATCAACTGATACTGTACATGAGGTTGATAATGCACTTGAGAGTCTTTTTGCTAACCCTGTTAGTCTTGAAGGTGATAGCATTCAAAACAATTCAGAAAGTGAATATGTTATGAAAATTTAATGTGAAAATTTTAGCTCAAGCTTAAGTTTTGAATTATCTGAATCTTTGTTTGAGACATCCCATATGGACTTGCATAGTGGTTTGAAGAATCGAATTGACATCATTGGTGAACCTAAGATGGAAAATATTGCTTATGCATTAGATGCTGACATTTTTGTGGAATGTCATGATTTTAATGAAGATGAAAGTACTTTTTGTGTTGATAAATCTAATTTTCAAAATATTGAAACACATGACAATGTGTTTGGGTTGTGGTGTTTGACTGAAGACAAACCAACTTCAGATGTAGTTCAGCTAGAGGGGTTACAGGTGTGCAAGAAATATTTTCTCAACACATAAGAAGATTGCCTGATGTTTTTCATCCATGATATCTCTTCTGAGCATGATCATTATGAGGGGATTGATGAATGTGATAAGACCATATTTTCATGTGGTCTTGATTACTACCCTAATATGTTTCCACTTGGTATAAAATCATAAAATGAAAAGAGTGATAGTGAAGTGGCCTATATGATTTTCCTACCATGTGATAATGAAGCTAAACAGAGAACAAGTTTCCACTTATACAAAGATAGTCTGATACTTGTGTTTGCAAGGGTGCAGTTGTTCATGTTGTGGTTTGACAGAGGTAAGCATGAGTTGAGGGAGATCAGTTATTTTATCATATTGGTGTTTTAAAAAGGTAAATATTGACTCCCCTTTTCATTTGGTGGTCTGAGGTCACCAGATGAAATTGAAAAAGAAGATGAATAAAGGAGTAGTTTGAGGACACCTAATGGACTTAGAATTTGGTCTACTCCCAGAGATCTAGAATCTTGCTATGCACATAGGGGGAATACATCCCCAATCAGAGCCCTTTATGGCACTCTCAAATTTTTCAAATTTGAAGTGCCCATTTTGAAAATTTTCCTCTACATTCTCAGAAGTGCACTTGAGAAATCAGCCTGATCAAGTGACCCACTTTGGAGGGTCATATTTTGAAGCCTGTCGCTTTTTATGCAAAACCCATTTGCAAGCCCCCTCAGGTGACATATGTAAATGTGCATGTCAATTTTTAGCTTCTCACAATGACTTTTGATAGGGTTGAAAAGCAAAGATGGAGGGTTATGTCACTTTTTGCTGCTTGCAAACTTTAAGTTTTGTAAAGTAGCCTCTTGTTCAAGCTTTCATTTTGCAACTGGATGATTGTCATGTCAAAATGATTGTTTCTCTCCATTATCCATGCCAAAATGTGCTCACATGTTAGGTTTCAGAGTCTCGTGAGCTGATTTTCTATTTTTACTAGGTCAACCAAATGCGATTTCTTCAGTTTTGCACATGTATTTTCTAAAACCTTTAAGAGAGGTCAAATTTGACCTTCAATATCTTTTGATCAATTATTATTCAAGAAAATTCCTCTTGCACATGTTCTCACTGTACCAAAATGATCTACTATGTCTAGTAGCAGCTCACCAAGAGTTGATTTCATACTTTTTCAATGAGGCGATTTCGTGAGTTTTAATTGGTTCTGAACACGCTATTGTAGAAAGTTCAACTGAGCAACTTTGATAGTTAATAACTTTTTCCTTATGATTTGTTTCTCTGGGCCATCTATTGCACTCCAATTTGGAACCAAATGCCCACATTCCTATAATTTTTTATGGCTTCAGGAGGTTGTTTGCCTAGTTTTCCAGGCCAATTCTAGAGCCAGCTTGGCCAGTTTTGCTCATTGTGTAAATATGTCAGAAATCAAATTTTATTGAAAACGGGTATGTGCAGGATCATTATGGGCCAAAAAGTGGCAATAGTATGGGTATTTGTAGGGTATGTGGTTGATGACTTTTATTTTACCCAAAATTGATGAAACAAAAAGGGTTTTTAGAGGAGATTCTCAACTTTCCACCAATATAAATTATGCTTTAATTTGAATTTAATAAATAATTATTATTTATTTTCTATTAGAATTACAACTAAAGTCCTGATCGATAGGATGATTGAAAAACATCTATAACTTTCAAACGGTATCACATTTTTGAATCCAAAACATGCGTCACATTCTATGCTTCACATGCTATAGGATTAAAAAAGAAAAAATTAAATTTCATGAAGTTTTGACCAAGTTAAGGTGGTCGACATACGAGTTTTATATTTTTTAAAAGTTGTAATAAAAAATTCATAATTAATTATTTACTTGGAAAAAATTACAAAAAAATATGCATCACATCCGGACATGAGTCCTCTACTTATATATAAAATCTTATAAAAAAAATATTATCATTTTATTATGGTTAGGGTGCTCAGACAGACACCTACTTCTTATTTTTTCCTTGAAATTTAAGTACTACTGCATTGAAATTTCAAATTTTCACCAAATGGATTTTATTTATTTTAAAATAAACCTAGTAGTTTAGAAACTACATTCAATTTTCTATAGATTCTATTCTTACATATTTTTGAAATAATATAGATAACTTATTCAAATTTTTACATCAAGTTGCCTAACACTAGTTTTTCTAAATTTTTTGTCACTTAAGGGCCTATTTTTTCCATGATGATCCTGCACATACCCAAACCCACTTCATCTTTTCAGTTTTGATGCATTCCAAAGTTGTCCCAAGACAATTTGAGCCTAAAAGTTGTTTGAAAATCAATTTTTTTCAACCAGACCCAAATGGGGACCTGACATGACTTCCACAAGTTGTGAAAGGAAAGTTTGCCAATAAAGATCCAAGCACTAAATTTGAAGAGAAAAATGTATTTGAAGATGGAATTGAGAATAGTATTTTAAATGAGGCTTTGAATGTACCTTGGAGACTTGAAAGATATGTGAAATTGGAAAGAGGAGAAATGCTTTATTCAAACATTGGATGTGAGCAAGGGTTGCACTATAGATGTTTCAGTTGAGTTGTCTGGTTTGGGTACATTGACACTGACTCGTGAGAAAGATAATCCAAAGGATCTTGCAACTTTGTTGAAATGCCACAACTGAAGGTTAGAAATTTTACATCTTATTGTAGGCATAACTAAGAAACCAAAGGTAGATAATTTTATTAACATTGTCTTTATATTTAATTCCTATGACCTTACTCTTGAAATGAAAATGAAAGAAAAACACAGCTAAAATTTTTGAGAAGGCTTGGCGCTATGGAAATTTAAAGAAACAATGAATATATTTTAGTTTTCTTGGGTTGTTTGAATAGTTATATGATGGTAAAAGGAAAATATCACAGGCTAATTTGTTCAAGTTTCCTTATTAGGTGAATGCAAGTTTGCATTTTGCAGCCATGACAGTTGAAAGAGGCTGGTTTGATATTTCAAAATGAACTCCATGTACAAGTAGCCACTGTGCCATGTTGAGAGTTTATTTGTTACTTCAAGGAAGGTATAATACCAATATCAGAAGCATGTGCACCAATAGTAAATGCAATAAAAAATGTTTACATCAAACTAAAAATGGCACACGCCTCTAAGAATTTACATGGTATTGAAAGAGAAAATCTTCTACAGGCTCATATTGTTCAATCTTCTTGATTATTTAGATGCATATGATGCAGGAAGCCACCACACATGTGATGTAGGAGTGTTTGTAAAAAAATCCCCAATCAATGTGGTCTCAGGGAGTGCCACCATTGCAGCCAATATGCATAAGAAGTATTTGTTGAAAGGACATCAGAAACAATCAAGGAGATCTAGCGTACCAGTTGGAAGGAGGTTAAACACAAAAAACAGGGAATAATATGGCCGAAGGATATATTCACAAAATGAATCTATTACAAAATCCTTAGAAAATTTAAAGAAAATGAATGTGGGAAGGCACCATCATACAAGATGTTCATATAACTCACCAAATATTTGGTGCTTGCCTGGTGGCATAAGAATAAAAATTGAGAGCCAAGTATAACTAATCTAGATACTCTTAAGTGCAAAATTTCATACAACAGATGATTTAATGAATGTGACTAGCTAGTGAAAAGGAAGACTATGTGCTCATTGAAGAGGGCATAATATACACATATTCAATTTGTTGAAAAGGCCTTTGAAGTTTTTAGGGAAGCATGGCCTGACAGGATCGAACTACATTCAAAATTGTGGTGAATAAAATAGAAAAGTTTGTCAACTACACATCCAAGGTGCAATGTATGAAGGAGTTTGATCTTTAAAATTTTAAAGTATGTAAAGGATATACAAATGTTGCACAATAGAGAATGCTATGGTTTCTTTATAAGCTGAAGATGCCACCAGTTGAGAAGGGAATAACATCTACAAAGGAGTAAAGGGGGTCGATGGAATGAAATTTCCACCATGGAAAGTTCTAGAAAAAGATAAAACACTATCGAGCAACAAAAAAGAGGATTAGGGAAAACAAACAGAGGAGAGCTAATGAGATAAATGGTTGGAAATGAGGGCCAAAATGCAGCCAAATATGGGCCCTACCCCATTGGCTCACCCAGAAAATATGTGCACTTGTTATTTCTTGTGAGACAACAAGAATGCACGTGAGGAGTGGACCCAACAAAAAATTAAATGCTCGGGGAAAGAATTAAAAGAGGCCTGTTTAATTTTAAATGGCACATAATATAAACTAAAAACTTTTAAAATATACCCTGCTAGCTCATGGGATTTTAGTGAGATCACGACAAAGGTAGTGGGGTGAGCAAGAAGGAGGCTTTGTGTTGCTTTGGTGGGCCCAAGGAATTTTAATGCACAGGTAAAGTTTTCTAAAAGAGGCCTCGCAAATATTGAAAGGCTATCATGTTTTAAATGATAGGGGCCTAGACCATAAAGAATGGAATATTTAAATGGGCTACTTAAATTTGGTTTTAAATGTTGGTAAGTTATGTTTTTAAAAATATTTTTCCTGATAAAGCAGGTGGTTTTTATGAAAGAAGGAAAAGTATTTTGAAATATAATAAAAGTATGGGAAAAATATTTAAGGTAAATGTTGACAAATGGGGTAAAATATTTTCATTATGAAATATTTGAGATCCTTTAGTCTAAAACGTAAATATTTTAAATAAGGTACCATTGAATATTCTTCAAGGAAAATGCAAAATGGGAGGAGAAAAAGATATTCACAAAAAAAAAAATTGATTGCCTTATAAAATGAAAGTGTTGGGCAAATTTTAAAGTGCACGGGAGATTTTTATAAAGTGAATATGTATTCACTATATAAAATATTTTGTTTGTTTAAGGTTAAAATACTAGAAACAAAGATAAAAGTATTTCACGAAGCGACATGATATTCTTTATCTGCAAGGAAAAAAATAAAAGAGGAGGTAAAATATTTTTGCAAGAAAAAATATTTTCAAGTGTAGAATGACAAATGTGCTGAATGTTCGTGGGAAATTTTCTTTTTTACTTTACTAGGTAAAGTGGTGCAAATTTTATTCACGTGGAGATTGTTTCTATTCAAAGGAAAAGGAGGTGAATTTTTTGTTACAAATTGGAGGTAAAATTTCTTCTTGCAAAGGGAAGAGAGAGGAGAGATTCTTTTCATTTTTTGTTGATTGAATGGTGGATGGAGCTTCTAGATGTCTTCAATAGATCTTCTTTTGGAGCTGCTTCTCTTTCCTTTTATTCTCTTCTTCTCTCATTTTGTAAGGGGGTTCTAATTTTCTAAAAGCTCTGCTAGTCAGGCAAAAGCTCTGGGTAGATTGTAAAGCTAGGGTGAAATATGACTGTTACTCAATTAATCTAAGGTGTTAGTGTTCTAAATTGAGTCTCATGTTTATATTTTGTCTGATAATTGTCTCCATGGCTAAAATTTCATGTTGTTTTGAATTCAATAATCAGAGATTACTTGATTTTTTTCATGCATAATGGATGCATTTGAGTTACATCTGTTGTTGCCTTATGTTCTGTGAGTGATGTTATTTCTTTAATGAATGACATGCTACATTTAATGTTGCCTATTATTCAAGGGATAGTGTAATTGCTTCAACAAATGTGACGGGAGTGTTGTGTTTCAGGTGGATTTTTAAGAATGGTTACTAGATAAAGCTTCAATGGTCTTGTTGTCATAATATGATAACAATTGCAAAATATCTTTAGAACATGTTCAATATTGTAAGATGAAATGCTAGTTATATGACTCCATAGCCCATTCCTTGGCACTAGTCAATTATTATGCTTCTGTTGTTTTCAACTTGGTCCCAACTTCTTAAAATTAAAAACCAATTCAATTATGTGTTCTGAGTTATGTATTTTCCATGTTCTACATGTTGGTTAGTGAAATTCATTCAATGTCTTAGCCAATATTGAGTGATATTTTATTTTTCTTAGCATAATTTTGTGAGAACATTATTTGTTAAGCACTATCATATTAGTTGTGTGTTTGAATATTTAGATGTTGCTAAAGGGTCACCCCCTAGGTTGTACAGAGCCTAAAGTGGAGGGGAAATGTGTTATTTCCATTTTTTGTTAGTTGGCCAAATCCACCTTTGAATCTAAACATAAGAAAGTGGCTAGCCTTTAGGATTCATTGGTTCTATTGATTTGGAGAACCAACAAGAGTCATTCACCACCCTAAGTGACTTAGTCCACTTGCATGTTTGTCACTTCATTTTCTCGCATTTAATCTACAATTTCTGAGTTTTTGTTTGTTGTTTCTGCATTTTAGTTTTTCTTTCTTGAATTTTACTAATAAGTATTTCATTCTTATTAGTTTACATTTCATTTACATTCACCTGACATTTAGAAACCTTTGCATGAGTGTTTTGTGTCCTATTGCTAATGCCTTAGTTAGAAAAAAGTTCAAAACTCATGTTATTCCATTATAACACACTCATTATGGATCTTGGGTTATCTAAAGCTTCCACTCCTAGTATTGCAACTAGTACACTAGGCATGGATAATACCTTTAGCAACTCTTTTACTTCAAATAACATGCAATTTGACAAACAAACTAATCATATCCCATGAGACAAAATAATTAACATTCATGAGGACTTAACACATCTCCAACATGAAGTGAGCCATGAAAAAATTTCAGCTACTACAATTCCTACCATACCAAACATCCATTGCATGCTTGAAAGTGAAGAATGCTTGGATGTTGTGAAACACATAGTTGAGATATATACAAAACATCTTCCTTCAACCTCTAGTGCTTCTCAACTAGAAAACATTGTGGTTAGCTAAGGTGGACCTCACACTCCTTCTCCCTCAACCATAGCCTCAATACCTACCTATACCACCCCTCAAGTCACAACAGCACTATAACAAGTTAGCAATGTGATTCCTTCATCAACTATTCCTATTAGCATCCATAATTCCTATGTGGCATCACATGTTTTGTCTTCTTCTACAATACCATCTATAAGAATTCCATTCACTTTCCCTACCACTACATACACTCCATCACCACTTTCAATCCCCCCATACTACTTATAATTTCCCTCTCATAACACAAGTTTTCCAAACCGTTTCCTCCATGCAAAAAAAAAAATTCACCATAAGCCAAAATCCAAATGGACCACCCACCTATTATGTTCGAAGCAGCCCATTGTCTTTGGAAATATTGTGAACACTAATGCCACAAGGAGTAGAGATGCCTATATTTTGGAAATATGTAGGGAAGGGAGATCCTTCTAACCATGTTACTACCTACTGTTGACAAAATTGTTACCTAGGACTTTAAAAGACACTACCTTGGAATGGTTTTCATCTTTACCAAACAGTTCAATTTGTTCATTTAATGAACTTGTTGATGCTTTAATAAATAATTTCCAAGTGTATATGAATCCCAAGAATACCTTGGCTGACTTGATGAGATGCATGCAAAATGAGGAAGAAAAGATAATTGATTTTATCTCAAGATATCAATCACTTTATTCCCAAAATGATGTCATGATTCTTGACCGACACCTTCAAAAGATGTTTACCAAAAAATTGCAAACTAAACTTTAGGAAAAACTCACTATGATGAAATTCCCCTCCATGCACTTGTGTACTGCCCTTTGTGATTATCACAATTTGGTTAGTAGTTGCGATACAAAGTCCAATTCTAGCCAAATTGATAAATCTAAACCTACCAACCAAAAAACTTCCAAACCGTTTAGAAATTTTAAAAAAGGGTTCTTATAGTTCAACCCCCCTAAACAACTAACTCAAACTATCAACAACCAAGTAGCAGTTATTTATGTTGTGGTGCCCATTAGTTGTGGAGATCCAAAAAGAAAATTCACACCTTTACCTGATACCCTTCATAACACAATGTCCCAACTTCATGATGCACACACTTCCCATCATGAATATGACATGTGCACATACTTCTTCAAATACCCCTACAAAAAAACAATATACTTCATACACTAAATACCTTTCACCAGATCATCCGAACTATGCAAACTTGCACTAGAATATAGAAACATGACTTCCAGACTACCAAACTTCAACCTTCTTTTCCAAAACACATAGAAAACCATCATAAGACAAATCCCAAATCCACAAGATCTAAAATAAGCCAGCAGAGGATTGCAGAGCAGAAACATTTCTCCCAATCCATAGAAGATCTACTCTTCTAGTAGAACACACATACTGGTGGACACAACTTTCACATACCATCTCATGAGAAATTGAAACATAGAATATATCACCATTAGATCACATTAATGAAAACTTCAGAATCGTACAGGCATAGGATCAACACAAGAGAAACATAGAGAACATACTAGAGCACAATCTGAACACATTCATCACTCTTCTCTTATTTATTAATTTTCTCAAAAGTACTTGTAAAATCATCAACACAACATATTTGCAACCACATAAGATAGCTCCATGTACTCACAATATCTCAACAACATCTCAACTATACATGTACAATCTGCAACATTCTAAATAGTGTTGACATCAATGACAACATCAATGAAAACACCATTAGACTAGCCCATACTTGGAAAAATCGTCCCCTTTGTCATTGATGGAAACAAATGGTGTGAAAAACCATCAAAGACAACCTACAAAATATTCTAGGAGAACACCTTCTCTTCTTCTGCAACTATTTTTCACATGACTTTCTCTCCCCCTTTGAAATCAATGGAAAAGAAAAACCTACTCTGATTACTCCCCCTTAGGAGTACACCCATCCTACAACAATTAAAAACCTTTTCTACTCCCCTTGCAGAGTAAACCAATCTATTAGTCCAGATAAATAAATAATCTATGAATCCACTGGACTGATGCACCTTCATATGCACCTAGTTAGGAGGGCCAATGGCCCCCAACCTCTCCCTAAGATGCTCGAAAGTATCCTTTGAAAGATCCTGAGTAAATATGTTTGCAATTTGTTCCTTTTTTGTCACATATTCTATTCTAACCTCATTGTCCAACACTTTTTCTCTCATAAAATGATACTTGATAGATATGTGCTTCATTCTTGAATGCATAATTAGGTTCTTTGAAATGTTTATTACACTTTTACTATCACAGAAAATAGGAATAGGCTCATCAAATATCACACCAATGTCTTTTAGAGTTTTCTTCATCCACAAAACTTGTGTGCAGTAGGATGTTATAGCAATATATTATGCCTCTATAGTGGATAAAGAAACCGAGTCTTTCTTTTTACTCAACCATGAAACTAATCTTCCTCTAAGAAAGAAAGAACCACCACTGGTACTCTTCCAATCATCTACACATCCAACTTGATTAGCATCTGTATAGGAACTTCAAGGTGAAATCATTACTCTTAGGGTACCATAGCCCATAATTCGATGTTCCTTTAAGATATTTATATATCCTTTTTATAGCTATAAGATGTGCTTCTCTAGGATTTGCTTGAAATCTAGCAACTAAACACACTGCATGCATAATATCTGGTTTGGTAGTAGGAAGGTACAATAGTCTTCCAATCATGGATCTTTATTTTCTCTAATCAATCTTAGTAGATTCATCATCCTTGCTTAGTTTACATCTGATTACCATAGGGCTACAAACTAGTTTGGAATCATACATCCCAAACTTCTTCAAAAGTTCTTTTACATACTTGGATTGTGAAATGAATATCCCTTTATTAGTTTGATTAACTTGTAGACCAAGGAAGAAATTTAATTCACCAATCATAGACATCTCAAATTAGTTTTGTATTTTTTTAGCAAACTTTTTACACATACCTTCATTTCCACCAAAAATGATATCAACAAAATAAATAACTACAATCAACATCTTATTACCTTGCACTTGGAAGTAGAGGTTGTTGTCAGTAGAAACTTTGTTGAATCCTTGCTTTGTCAGATATTTGTCCAGTCTTGCATACCAAGCTTTGGGATCTTGCTTCAATCCATACAATGCATTCTTTAATTTACAAACCATGTCGGGCTTGTCAGACAACTAAAACCATTTAGGTTGATCCATGTACACTTCTTCCTCCAACTCACCATTTAGAAAAGATTCCTTAACATCCATTTGATATACCTTGAAGTCCTTGTGGGGAGAAAATGCCAAAAAAATTCTAATAGCTTCCATTCTAGCCATAGGGGAAAATGTTTCTTCAAAATATATACCTTCAACTTGTGAATATCCTTTGCATACTAGTTTTTCCTTATTCCTTAATACTTCTCCATTTTCATTTAGCTTATTCCAGAACACCCATTTTGAGCCAATCACATTTTTGTTCACAGGCCTATGGACTATTTCCCATGTTTGATTCTTTTATATCTTCCGCAATTCCTCTTTCATCTATCTCTCATCCAACTTTCATATTCACATGCTTCTTTTACAGATTTAGGTTCTATTTTAGAAAGTAAACACAAATATACCTCAGCTGCAACTTTGCTTCTTCTCTTCACATTTTCACTCAATTATTTTATCTTCCAAATGATTCTTCTATACATATTTAGGAGTCCTAGTAGTAGGTTCAAGTTCATTCTCTTCTTCTTCTTCTTCCACTTGTTCTTCTTCTTTCTCTTCTTATTCCTTCTCCTTATTTTCTTAAAGTACACGTCCACAGATAGGATCATTAGGTTCAACTTCACTTATCTCAATAGGTCTATTTATTTCTTTAGAAACTTTCACATTATCACTTTCCATAATCTTTCTCAATCTTTTGTTAAAACATATGTATGCCTTGCTAGTAGTAGAGTATCCAAGAAATATTCCTTCATCACATCTAGAATCAAACTTTCCAATATTTTCATGATCTCTTTTAATATAGCATCTGCTTCCAAATACCTTAAAATATTTCACAGTAGCAGTCTTATAAGTCCATACCTCAAAAGGTGTCTTTGTGCTATTGTGTTTTATTTGAACTCTATTAAGAACATAAATAATTGTATGTATCGCTTCTCTCCAATATACATCTGGTACATTGGACTCTTTCATCATATTTCTAGCAACTTGTGTATTGTCCTATTTTTCCTTTCAACTTCTTCATTCTATTGTGGGGTTCTTGGAGCAAAAAACTATCTTTTTATGCCATGCTTCTCATAGAATGCATGCAATTCACTAGAAGTGAATTCGCCACCTCTATTAGATCTCAAACACTTGATTTTCAAATTTACTTCATTTTCCACTCTTGCTTTGAATACCTTAAGCCTATCCAGGGCCTGATTCTTTTCTCTCAGAAAAGAAACCCATGTCATTCAAGTGTAATCATCAATAAGCAACATGAAATATTTGTCACCATTCAGGTTTCCAGTCTTAGTCAGACCATAGAGATCAGTGTGTACTAACTCCAACATTCCGGTAGTAGAATTTTCTTTTCCCTTAAAGCTACATCTTGTTTATTTTCCCAATTAACAACTTTTGTAGATAGCATTAGCAGGTCATGTGATTCTAGGAAGTCCACAAACAATCTCCTTAGCATTGATCTTGACTAGGTTATCAAAGTTCACATGTCCCATTCTCCTGTGCCATAAACAACTTTCACTGATTTGGGATAAATGAAAATGACCATCAACTCCCTTCAGTTGAGAGATGTCTCCATGAGTTCTTCTAGTAGCAATCATATCTCCATTTCTAGATCCTTTTCTGATTTCACAAGTATTGTTATAAAACACAAGTTTAAAGCCATTGTTACACATTTGACCAACACTCAGAAGGTTATGTCTCAGATCCTTCACATAATATACATCACCAGTATTGTGCACTCCATCAAAACTAATTGAACCTTTACCACAGATCTTAGCCCCTAAATCATCACCAAACATAACTAAAAAACTATCATATTTTTCAAGCTTAGTGAACTTACTCTTACCTCTAGTCATGTTATTTGAACATTTGGTAATTGATATACCAAATAGTATTCATCCTTTCTTACATGAAAAGTAGTAACAAAGGTACCTTCCATCATATTCTTCCTAACCTCTAGAGCCTTCTTGCTTACACATTTTCTAGAGTTAGTGGATACAGATTTATTTTCCAAAGCTAAGAATAAGCATTTACTATCATTAACCTCATTGTCAGATTCATCATCAGAAATACCTGCCTCTTCCTTAACATCGTACAACTTCTTATACTTCTTACCCTTCCTATCCTTATCCTTATAATACTTTTTCTTTTTTATGTATAGCTATATTCAGACATCTCGAAGGATAATGATCAATGTTACGACAACTAAAGCATTTAAAGGGTAACATACCTTTATATTTTTTGGTGCCTTTCTTCAATTTCCTAGTGAAGTTTGCTTCCAACTCTTCATCATCGCTATTTGGTTCTTCAATCTTCAAAGTCTTAAATTTCATTTATGTCTTCTCTTCTGTCTTTTCATCTTTCTCAAAATTCCTTATCTCAAATACTTACAAGGTGCCAAAAAACTCTTCTAGAGTGTACTTCTTATGATCATACATTTCTTCAATAACAATGTTCTTGTCACTATAACATTTTGGTAAAGTGATCGGGATTTTCTCGATGATATCTTCATTTGATAGTTTTCTTCCTTGATTTCTAACTTCATTTGCTGCTAGTTCAACTCTTTGAAAGAAACTTTTAAATTATTCACCATCTTCCATCTTTAGGTTCACAAATCTATGCTTTGCCTCTAGGCTCTTGGTCAATTTTAGCTTTTCATTTCCTTCATACATGTCTTCCAACTACTTCCATACTTCATATGCAGTATCTAGAGAATTAACCTTAACTCGCTCATTTTTAGATAAACCACTACAAATCACACACTTCACCTTCTCATTTTCTTCATAAGTAGAGAATCTCATCTGTAGAATTAACACCACTAGATGGAGGTGTATAATTTGTCTCTACAGCCTTCCAAGTCTTAAAACCAAGAGAGACAATATATCCTCTCATCTATCCCTTCCAAACATTGTAGTCAGTTGCATCAACCATAGGGATTTCCATCTTGTGTGCCATCGAATCTTCCTTAAGCAGTTAAGCTCTACACAAGGAACCAAAACCTCTAATACCAATTATTAAATAGGTGCAAAACAACTAAGAGGGGGGTGAATCAGTTGTTACACAAGTTCAAACTTCAAACTTTATCACTTATCAATTCTTTAACCACACTATTCTATTATTAAATATGAGCATGAAACACAAATAACATAAAGTAAATCAACACAATGAACACCAAATTTTTATGTGGGAAATCAAATAAGGGAAAACCCATAGTAAGGGTTAAATCACAATATAAATATTATAAAACTAAATACACAGGCTCACTGCCCATAAGAGGACTCACTATCCAAATACAAAGGATCACTACCTACAAAAAGGACTCACTATCCAAATTCAAAGGCTCACTACCTACAAAAAGGACTCACTATCCAATAGGGAGGCTCACTTCCTATAGATACAAAAGAGAACAAAAGATCCACCACAAAAATTAAAGCACATTCACAAGATTATAGAAACCTTCAACTCACTGCCTTCAACACACTAAAAACTACTATCACTACTAACTCACACACACACTTCTGCTCTTATGATTTGTGGCTCGATTTCATCACTTTGCATTACACTATCATCCAACTCTTCACAATTCAACTTGCTTTTATACCATTCTCAACCTTAGAAGAAATCACTAAGGTCAGCCACAAATAACCCATTTAATAAATTCAAATTAGGTCAGCAACTCAAAATTCCCGCAGTGGAAAGGAATAAGAGTGGACCAATAAAATTATTTTTCAAGATCAAAAATAATATTCTCGAATCAACCACATGCTTCCTCAATTAATTTTTTTAATTTTTAAAATGAAGTGTAAACACTAAGTTGGCAAAATCTAATGGAAACACAAATGAACAATGATGCACATGCTTTCCAACATGAAGATGACACATGGACACCTCAACATGATTCATTATTCATAAGACTTCATCTCAGACTTCTTTAGATATGTCTACAAAAAAAAAATACTCCATACACTAAATACCTTTCACTAGATCATCCAAACTATGCAAACCTGCGTTGGAATATAGAAACCTAACTTCCAGATTACTAAACTTCAACCTTATTTTCCAAAACACAGAAAACACCATCATAGGAAAAATCCCAGATCCACAAGATCTAAAACAAACTAGTGGAGAACTGTGGAGTAGAAACATTTCTCCTAGTCCATAGAAGATATGCTCTATCGGTAGAACAGACATACTGGTGGAAACAACTTTCACATACCATCTCACCAGAAACTAAAACTTAGAATATATCACCATTAGATTACCATAATGAAAACTTCATAATTGCATAGGAATAGTATCAACACAAGAGAGATGTGAAGCACATACCGGAGCACAATCTAAACACATTCATCATGCTCAATTCTCTTCTTTATTAATTTTTTCAAAATCACTTGGAAAATCATCAAAACAACACATCTACAACCATATAAAATAGCTCCATGTACTCAAAACATCTCACCTATACATGTACAATCTACAACGTATTGAATAGTGTTGACATCAATGACAACAACACCAAACTAGCCCATACTTGCAACAAAGAGAACATGATCACCAAGGAATTTTTGGTATTTCATGATATTTATCAAGATGACTATGATAAATTGAAAGCATGGATCAAGACACACAATAGTTTTTCTCACGCTACAATAGGATCGATTGTCCTTCCATTACAAATAGGGCCAAAAACATTGGATTTCACATTCTCCATCATCCTAATGTCGAACTAGTTTCATTTGAGCCTAGGCCATCCATGGCTTTGCTCAATGAAATTTGTCCCTTCGGTTATTCACAAATGCTTAAATTTTCCATTTGAGAATGAAATATTCATTTTTCACCATAGGGCTTTAACCCCTTGTCTTCCAAAGGAAACTTTTCCTTAGAAGCCTTTTGGCCTAAGCCCATGGAACCAATAACTCCTCGACAAGATTTATTTTTCATAGCTTACCAAAAAATTAAAGCAAAGAAAATAGTGGAATTGTCTATCTGCAACATGTACCCATCCACTTATGACACTCCTATCTTAGATGAAACCATGCTTCAACCTAAAAAAATCCAAACAACAAAGACCAACCAACACCAGAAACTCTCTTGACATTGTCCAAGACACCAAGAGACAATGAAAGTAACTCCATCATGTCTCCTCGAATAAAATAGGTTTAGAAAGCAAAGGAGAAAGTGGATGAAAAACCTTCCATCGTTCCTTCCCTTAGGGAAGAAAAGAAACCTATGGTTGATCAACTTGCTCCTTCACAAACACAACTTGACAACAAAACCAAAAGAAATAGAGGAGCTAGGGAGCGTAGCCATAGACGTCATGCCCTTGCTTGCAAGTTACATGAATAAGAAAATAAAGAAAATTACAATCCACACTTGACAGAAGCAATGCATGATGAACCTTCTCCCCAACCCCAACAAAATAATCCCATACAACAATCACAAAAAAGGTACACTATTCATTGTAAATTATCATTTGTCCTCCTATTGTGATTAATCTAAATGATGATGATGAGATTGCTAAAATTGACGAAGAGGTGCATAATGATATAAACACATTGTTATCCTCTTCCAGGAGCTTAAACGAAAAATCTCCTATAAAAAGCATTGAACCTAATGCTTTCCCTAGTTCAACACTTGCTCTTTTCCCTTTAGCTAGTTGCCTACCCTTAACATATAATGAACGCGACTGGGAGGCGAATGACTTGGTAGATGGTTGACTTGCATTTTCCTTGCTATTCTTTTGAATTTTCTTTTGTGTTTT
>VDFB02285260.1:0-29050 GCA_007258455.2 Sequoia sempervirens
AGGTTTGCAAATCTTGATCATAGATCATGGCCTTCGTTGCTTCCACAATCGTTCTGTTCTTTCTTTTTGCACCACCGTTTAGTTGAGGATTATAGGGAACACAGAACTCCCTCTTAATCCTTGCATCAATACAAAAATTCTGAAAACTACCAGAGGTGTATTCTCCACCATTGTCAGATCTGAGGACCTTAATTCTTTTACCAGAAAGATTTTCTGCCAAGGCTTTAAACTCTTTAAACCTATCCAACACTTCCTCAGACTCTTTAGATTTCAAAAAATAAATCCAAGTCTTCCTAGAGTGATCATAAATGAAAAGAACATAATACAAGAAACCACTCGAAGAAGGAACAGACATAGGTCCACATAAATCATAATGAATAAGGTCTAAAATACACTTAGATCTATTTTCTCTACTATGAAAAGGGGCTTTTATATTCTTACCCAATGCGTAGCCTTTGCAAGTACCTTCGTGCTCCTGGTTGAACTTGGGAAGACCCGATACCATCTTCTCCATGATAGGTAAGGCTCGGAAGTGTAAGCGAGCCAATCTCCGATGCCAAAGATTGCAAAGACTTGAAGAGTCATGAACCAAAGCTTGTAAAGAACGTGTGCAGACCTTGTAGAGGTTTTCATGTCTAACTCCAATTACTTGAGCATCCTTGAAGCTAGAGTTCTCCATCCACACTAGCACTTTGCCTTTGGAGAAGGCAACTTGATATCCTTTATCTTCCAAAGCTGAAATAGAAATAAGATTGCGCTTGATTCCAGGAACATAAAGAACATTACCCAACTGGAGTGAGATGCCAGAATCCAAATGAAGTGGCAGAGGATTGTTCGCTTTCATTAGCTAGCATCATCTCAATAATGACTTGTTGAGGAAGACTCCTTTTCCGCAAACTTGATAAGTGCTCATGCAAAAAGTACAGGTGGTGTGTCATGAGCACTTACTTGTCAGTATCCCAGTAATTTGGTAGGAGAATTTGCCTTGCAGTAATGCCAGGGCAGAACAAAATATTCACCAGATGTTTTGTGGAGAAGCATCATCAACATCCGCAACGGTAGCTTGTTGCTTAGGCCTAGTTGGACAATACTTGGCGAAGTGCCCAAACTTATCACACCTAACACATTGAATCTTGGACATATCCCTCTTCTTCTTGAATGGAGGTGCATCATCATTTCCCACTTTGTCTGAATTCCTCTTGAAGAATCCTTTCCTTCCATCCTTTCCTTTCTTCTTTGAAGCATGGGAAGCGAGAATATGAATGTCTTCATTCTTTGAACTTTGACCAATGCCTCTTGCCACCAACCTTGATTCCTCTTGAATGCAATCTGATCTTAGGCGATCAAACTTAGGCAATTTTGATCTTGCACTGATTCCCTGAATGTAAGATTCCCAAGACAAAGGTAGACCATTGAGAGCAAGCATAGTCAGGTCTTTGTCATCAACCATATGCCCTATTGTCGAGAGTTGATCTCTCAAATCTGCAATCCTCATAAAGTATGCAATCACTGTTTCACCTTTCGCCATCTTCACATGATGAAGTTGTTGCTTCAATGCAAGCGCTCGACTGGTATTGTTGATTTTGTACATCTCTTCCAATGTTTTGAACATGTCTCTCGCTGTCTTCAACTTAGAGACGATAGGCACAATATGATCCTTGACAGAATCAACCAATATCTTCATTGCTTTAATATCTTTCTTCACCCATTGTAACTTCGCTTCTTCCTCCTTAGGTTCAGGAACACTGGACTCTACGAACTCACCCAAGTCATTTTCACGCAAGGTAAGCATGATCCTAAACCTCCATGATGTGAAGTTAGATGCACCCTCGAGTCTATCCTCGATCTTCAACCCATTCACCATCTTGACTAATGTAGATAGATGAACAACTAGGTATTGCTGATTAGGAATAATCTGATCACGATCCTCTCAAACCCGCTCTGATACCATGTAAATTTTAATGATCAGATTTAATGCACAGAAAATTAATTCAAATCAGACACAATAACACAGCAGATACCCTGGGAGAACCCTCCTCTTGAGGGAGAAAAACCCAGCAACAAAGATCTCTCTTATATATATAAATAGTGGCAACAATTCTCTTTACAATGAGGCCAATTATAAGGCCAATCTTCAGCACCTAACACAAGATGCAATGGCAGATAATAATCTGCAAGTATCTAACTCTGCCTTTGAGTAAACTCGCAATCTGTACTTGAAGTTTGCTCTGCCCTTGAATAAATCCGCAATCTGTACTTGAAGAAATCTGCACTTAAAATATGATGGAATGAATCGAACTTGAATGATCTAGAATAGATGAAAGTGACCTTGTATATATACAAATATGAGAGAGGTCGCACCTCTTCATGTACAAGGTCAGCCATGATACAAATAATATAATTACAAATAATAAATGCAAATTATACGGAAAGTCGGCCCAAGAGAAATTATATTGTTGTCAAGAGAAGCACCCATTCTCATTAAATGACACATATAAATAAATAGCCGATAGGCTATATTGATTTATGTCTTCACTCGTGGCTGGAAGGATGAACCCAAAGCTGCCATAACATTAACAAATCTTTGATTGGTAAGTAGCAGCTGTTCCATATAAGGCTATTGTTCCACGTCGATCCTTCAGCTATGCCAATCCAAGATGTACCACGTAAGTAGTAATAATTATGTGTGCAGCAGTGAACTCAAAAGAGGACTGAATATAATACGGTTGTGAACATCAGTTCCAAGACATATGCAGAACCATCATTGAATTTATATATATTTATATATATATATATATATATATATATATATATATATATATATATATTAGACCTCTCTCGAGCTTTTGCAATTATAATTCTTTCACTAGCCTAGGTTTAACAATCTCCATTTTGTCGTTGGTAGTTGAAGATCTCATGTATGCGTGAGTTGCATTGATCATTTTTCTTTAATAGGAGATGGTAGCAGTATTTTCATCCTCTATTCACCAACGTGTTGGCGTTAGACATTCTATTTTTGCAATCATTAAGGATGTTAGAGTTAATTCATGATGCTTATGTCTCGAGGCCTTCTATCTTATATTTCAAGGATAAGTACTAGGGATCACATAGGATAATTAGTATTGTAATATGGGGGTTTTTATGAAATCATTCCATCACAATTTATGGTTGAGTGGGGTTATGTGGAAATATCGATTCTCTTGACTAAGCGTGGAATACTCTACGATAGCTTTTGCACCAATGATTGTCCATATTGAGGAATAATCAGCAACGACGTCCTAAGCCTTCAAACATAATTGATACTTTTGTGCAAAACATCTAATAGGAACCGACCAATATTCAATCCCACATAAAAATAATTAATTATTGATCAGATGCAATTGATCAAGAATAAGGATGTCTCAAAGTGCAAATCAAACTTCAAAGAATCGGGACATTACATCCCTCCAAATGTAATGTTGCAAATTTAATTGCTTTTGCTTCTGACATAGGCTTGAAAATAAAAAATGTGTCCAACTTGTGTATCCAAGCATTTGTCGCGCTTTTCCCACTACCATCAAAGTTAGGAAGAGTGAGTTTACCCAAGGCATGTTGATACTCCCTATCCAAGCCTCAAGGTCTCTACTCTTGTGTCCTCCTATCCTTAGGCTAAATCATATACTGGTTCAAGGTTATTTCATTGCTAATGGCATGTGGAAGGGTGTGGTATTCATTGTAAACTACCATTACCTCATCCACCAATAGTTCCTCTTTTCATGGAACCTCTTCTTCCTCCTCCCTAGGTGTGAACATAGGCTGGAAAGGTCTTTGTGACCCACCTGTACTAGCACCTCATGGGTTATCATTTCCTGCAATGCTACCTTCACCTGTAGCAATCCTATTCACCCTTAGAGAATTTATGTCTTGAAAAATCTGACCAATGGCTATGATTAACTGTTGTTGGGTTTGCATAAATTGTTGCATCATCTGCTGTTGCCCCCTAGCTAAATCATTTAATATATTTTGCACACTATCATGTCCTCTTTTTTCAGTCCTATAGCAAGAACTCTCTCTACCGGAACCACTCATTGTTTCAATCTCTGCTACTGCTATAAGTGCTTTCCTTGCTGCAAGTACTGCTGAAAATGTATCTTCTTCAAGATATGGACCTGCAAATTGAAATTGCCTTCTTACTTCCTCTCTTTCGTAATACCTTCTAGCTCTGTCACTGGTGCCCATTAACCCTTTAGGCTGGCAGGAGTGTGGCTCTGATACCATTGTAGTATCCCTAGTTAAATTTGTATGCAAAAAGTTTCAAATTTCCTTCTCTAACTAAACTAGGATTTCATCAAACATATTGCAGCAGACTGTACTGGATATGTTTTTGAGTTTATTTGAATGATGTGAACAATATTTAATATGGCCTTGCATTCTCCATAACAACTCTTGATATAATATGACATTTTGTTCCCAAACCGTTAACATATATTTTATTATTTATACTTGGGAGTTTAAGCACTCTCACGAAAACCCAATTACAAAAAAATTAATATTTATATTTCTTATAACAAAATTGTGAAAATAAATAGAAATTTACTTATCAAATAAATATAATATTGTCCAACCTGGAGTCCCAATGTAATTTTGTGGAGGTCCCAGCAATTGTGTGGCAACTTAGCTTTGACTTGCTATAGCATATATTAAGACTGCCTTGTAGTTATCATTCACTCCCACTAGACAAGTCCTCCTTCCTAACTAACCTGCAGCCTCAAAGTCCATGATTTTCCTCACTAGCGCTTGGAATAAAATAATAGATGTCGGCTAATACAAGGTGCGTCAACTATGAAAGGGATGCACGGGTTCTTTAGAGATTAGAATCTCCATGTCACTTCATATGTGCATGTCTTCTTGAAATCCTTAGATAGGCAGCACCATAGTTGAAAAAATCGCCAAAAAATCGCTTTACTCGCAAGTAATCGCGGGTCAAATACCTGGGCGAGTAAATCGCATAAAAACTCGCAGCCGAGTTTTGATAAAAACGCGCGGCGATTTATTCTGAAAAAACGCGCAAAAAAACGCGAATATTTCTGTAAAACGCGGCCAGAGAAAGGTAAAACGTGGCGGGCTTTTTTTAACCCTAAATTTTTTCGCTTTAACTCAGCGAAATGCATTCGCTTTCCTTCCATTCCACGTCGCGACCATTGCAACTGAAAAAAAAACGACGGCAGAAGTTAAAACGAGGGCAAAAAAAACAATCGGACGGCAACAAAGAAATTTGACGCAGGAGCCAAATAAATTTATTTGTGTCTGAACTAAATCCAACGGCAAAAAAAGGTCGACGTAGGAGGCAAGAAAATTTCATTGTTTGGTCTGGATTCCGCCCTTCGATTCTTCCGTTTTTCCATTCATTCCAATTTCCAGGTATGTGCACAGTGTGACTATAGTCTGTATTCGTAAAAAAATTGTTTCAAAGTTCATTTAGTTTTTAATAGTGTTAGATTTTAATAAAACAAAAAATAATTTGTTTAAAACTTTAAATTTATGTATTTTTTGTTATAATAATTCTTAATATTTTATATTGTATAAATTTTTAATAATGTATTAAATTTAAGACTTTAAGTTATAATACATTTTATAATTTGAAATTTAATATATTAATTTTTAATTTACAATTTGATTTATTTTTAAAACTTATAATATAATATATAATTAATATTAATAATATATTAACTTATATTTGCAAAAGAAAATTGAAAACTTTTAATTTATTTTATTTTATTTTTAAAATTTAAAATAAAAAATAATTGAAAATTATTAATTTATATTGATATTATGATAAATTGACAATAATGAATAGTAGAAAAGAAAATAATAACAAAAAATTAAAATAATGATATTCAAATATCAAATTTTATTTCAATATCATTGTTTTTGTTATTATTTTCTTTTCGAGTATTCTTTATTATCAATTTATCATAATATAAATTAATACATTCAAATATTTCAATCATTTTTAATTTTAATATGTTTCAAAATTTAAATCTTTCAAATTTCAATCAGTAATATGTTCTAAAAATTCTATTTATATATGTGGTTTTTAAGAATATTTTAAAAAATTGTGTATTTTCAAATGTTCGATAAATTTGCCGAGTTATTGCCGAGTTTTTCCCCGAGTTTTTGCCGAGTCCCGAGTTTTTAAAATTTTTGGGTCTGCCGAGTTATTGCCGAGTCCGAGTTTTTCAACTGGGCAGGCCCGCTGTCTTTGGGACGGGATGACTGGGGGTGCATGGACCCCACCCTTCCTTTGGGAGGACACTGGCGTGACTTGGGCTTGCAGCAAAGCCAGAGCTCATGGCGGAAACCCAGGACAGGACGCAGGCGCGGGGATTAACGAACCAGGCGCAGAAGCGCAGCGCCGAAATCTCTGGCACCATTTGCCCGGCGCCAGCCGTTTTAGCGGCAAGCCCGGGCCGCGCCGCCCTGCTGGGATCGGCCACCGGGCGCGTACTTCGCTGAAGGATTTTCAGTCAGCTGGACGGTCCACTAATTGCTGAATCCACCTCGGTGAATCTGGGTTATGGTTTGAACTGTCCGCCAGGCGAGGGTTTTCAGCCACTCTGGCCAGGCTTCTCCAATTGTTCAGGTAGCTGGCAATGGCTGTTGATGATGCATGAAAAGCACATACTGGCTGTTTGGTAAAATATTTTTGATGCGGTGATTAAAGTAACTTTATTTAGTATTTTCTCCGACCACTTAAAAAAGTTACTGTAATAATTAATTAATTAAATATAACTGGTGTAAAATCTCCTCTTGGGATGCACAATATTTATGCAAATTTTTAGTTTGACACATGTATCATTTTGTCAAACAATTTGCATGCTAACTGAGAAGTTGTGTTTTTAATGGTTTTATAGTTTGCAATTCATACATATAAACTCAATAGGTAGACAACATCATATCTTGCATCATTTCAAACTAAGAATCCATACATTACATTTGAATGAAGTGTATAACACTTACATATAAATTTTTGACCACCAGAAATAACAACAATGAGCAAACTCAGAAATGCAAGGTACAGATTACAACATTTAAATACCCATTTTAGGCATCGAACCACAGTAAAATGGCAGCTCATGTAACGGTCCCACAACTGGCAAATGTTAAGCAGCTGAGAAGAATGGATGACAGTGAATGACAACAAGCTACCTTCAACAAACAACCACGCCCAGCAACTCCATAATCGCCCAACCCTTCATGTCCTTCCTCACACAGACCGCCTAAGGTGTTGATAACCCCGTCCAAGACCAAGATCACGCCCAGCAAATGTATTCACGCCTCTCCTTAGTGACTAAGGCTGGCAACAGCAAGATATTACAGTTTGAATAGGGCCCACGCCCTCCAATAATCTCCATAGTCATTGCCAAGGGCTCACAACTCAAGGAATAGCCTCACGCCTCCACACAAAGAAGAGATACCAGTTGTGCCAGAGTTCGAATAACTAGTAGTCAATATGATAGTCTCACGCCCAAGAGTATCCTTCAACTCCCATGATTTCCCTGTATGCAAATAGTCCATTGAAATGTGGACATCAATAAATATTTTCACCCAACAATCTGGTTGCCACAGTCTGGAAAGGCCAGCAATATGAACTACTATGCAAATCATCCAACTTGCCTGTAATCCAACATCCAATGCAAATGATATTTCGTTACTCCACAAATTTATAAAAATCGATCACCTGAGCTCTCTGACTGCAAATGCCTATGATAATTTGTCTTTTTTGGCAAGACTCACAAATTTGGGTTTTTGTCCAAATCTCTATTCCTAGAACTCGAGGGTTTTCGTCCTCAAGCTACCTGTAAACTAAGCTCTCCAAATTTCGGAAATCTCCAAAAGATAATAATTTCTCAAGATGATCAAATGATTCACCTTCATCCCTTTTTAAAGGCTTAGCTCAACTTTTACAAGATTCCCTTTTAGTTTCTCGCCAAAACATATTCGCACTTTAATATAGAGTGACTTTATTAAAATAACTTTTAAATATTCTTTGGCGTCACTTTATTTCACCTCATTAATAAATTATTTAATATTACTTTATTTAATGTACTTTTTGCCAAGCAACATTAAATAATTAAACTAATTAATCTCAGTAAGGCGAGTTGGAAAACAGGGACATTACAACTGTCCAAAATATTATTTCTGGAGAAATTATTATTTAATTAATTAAAATAAATTTCATGGTGGCTACTCAAGAATCGGGGACATTACATCATATTAGCACATTCATTTTGCTCTTTATTTTGACTTTTTCAAGGTGCCTAAAATGTAGTGTTACTCCAAGGACAAGGGACAACCAAAGTGAGAAGCTGCCATGCTAGTTAAGTATGATGCATTGATAAAGAACTGTACCTAGGGTTGGCTAAATTATTTCTAGTTGAAAACATATTCAATGCAAATGGGTATGTTGTTGTTTTAATCAAAAATGCAAATTAACAGAAAATTCAACATAGTGAACAAAGAACACATAATTTATCCTGGGAAAACCCTCCTTCTCGAGGGAGAAAAACCCAACCAAAACATCTCTCTTATATATTGAATTTGAAGGAGCAGAAATTTGCTTACAATCTTGGCCACACACAAGGCCAATATAATGCAATTAAAAATCACACCTCACTTAGATGCAAATACACAATTATATGATCTCTCCTTAATGTCGATCGGCTTTATGCAATAATATGATCTGATGTAGATGCACGAACTCCTTGATAAGTGAGAATGTCTTTTTTGAATAAAATCGATGATCAAATGAATGAGCATCTCCTTCCATATATACAAAGTAAGGTGCCTCTTCACAAGCAAGGCGACTCTTCACAAGGGTCGGCCTCATTCAAAAACCAAGGCGAATTTTCCTCTTGGGTCGGCCTTTAAAATAATATTTATATATCATTTATTATTTTGATTTTGACAGATGGATATCCCCCGCAGCTAAAACATCAACACTCCCTCTTAGCTAGGGAGGTATCCTTCAAGATATCCATGTCATAGAGTCTCTCAACATGACATCCAAAATGGCTACACCCATTTGAGAAAAAAGTTCATCACGGAGTCTCTCAACGTGATATCGTCATGGAGTCATGAAATATGCCAACCAATTTTTCCCAAAGATTATCATAACACAAGCCAACACTACGCCAATGGATTAGCATTAGCATCAAAACTGAAATCCAAGCTTGAAAGAACTCAACGCCAAGAATGCACACTCAATCCCAAGAAAGGATAGGTGTTGTCATATGGCGGAGAAATTAAAGAACAGTACTTGAAATGAAACAAACTCAACGTCAAGAATGTGCACTCAAGATCCCACTTAGGGCAAGCTGCTAACATATGACGGAGTTATTAATTGAAAACTGAAACAAATAGGCAGATAACCAGCCATGAAGAAATCCGCTCAACCACTTAAACAGTGGGGGGAAGAAAACAAAATAATCCAGACTAATTCCTCCGCTGCAGCGGGCATCCACTAAACAATGGGAATTCTCCACTTAACAGTGGGTGATAGAAAGTAAATACAAATCAGATTCCTCCACACTGGCGGTAAACCATCCAGGGGTTATGATATTTGCATTAAAGATCACAAGTAAATGCAGTAAATAAATGGTTGGATTAGTACTACTAATTCTCAACCTTACAATTAAGAAAAACTGCAAATTACAAGTGTTACAATAGAAGAATGAATGCAAATATGTGAAGGATGAATTTAGCTAGTTTATATAACTCTCAAAGACTGAAATTGAAGTCAAATTTTGAACTTATTGAAGTCTGATAATAAAAACCAGCAAACTGAAACTGTAAACCAGCCACCTGTAAAACAATGAAATGCTCATAACTCTTTCAATATACCTTTGAATTGAATGAAACGAAATGCAAAGTCTCTTTGGAGGATAGGCGCCCAAACTCAAACCACAAAACTACATCAAAACTCAAGATATTATTTTGCACAAATCCCAATGCACTCTCAAGATGGTACAACCCTCAAGAGGGGCGATTTCTCTTGCTAAAAATCAAATACTTGGAATTAAATTCTGAAATTCTCCAAATATGGTCGCCATTAGCATAGAATTGCAAGGATCAAATACCCATAACCAAAATAAATTCACATCAAAAGCTGTAAATGAAAAACACCTTCAGCTGTGTATACACTAGCAACATTAAAACTGAAATTCTCACCAAAATTCACCAACTTTGAAGCACAATCTGCTAGTTTGATTGAGAAGCAGCAATAAGACCAACTAGGTGTTGTCTTTCAAACACGAAATTGGATTGGAACTAGGAGGTAAGCATCCCTCAAAGTATTAAACAAGTTGTCATTTTGACAGCATAACATTAGCATAAACATTGGATGATCAACTCTTCAAACAGCAGCAATATATAAGCTTTAGTTGGCAAATGAAGCAACAAGAACTCTTCAAATTCCAAAGTTGAATCACTTCAACTTCAAGAAGATACCACATTTGCAATTTACTTTTGAAATATTAAAATGTATTCAACTTCCCTTTAATCCATTTCCATACTGCAACAATAAAGCATTTATTAAATAATTAAATGCTCACTTGACCCCTTAATTGTCCCCTTCTTTAAAACAACTTGAGTCATCAAGCCTAGGCGTGGGGTACAACTTCAAGACATGAAAATCGACTAAGTCTGAAACTCAGTCCAAGGAGATAACCAAATACAATGCCCAAGCTGCAACTGATGAATTGCTAAAAATAGCAAACTGACAAATGCCAAATTGAACCAAGTTGATGATGATGCTTCTGCCAAAAATGAACTTACTAAAAATAGTAAATGCCAAAAATAGTAAATTAACTTCAAAACCATCAGAATAGTGACCAATATTGAGCTATATTTGATTGAAATTCTTGCTAGAATAATACTGCCCAAAGATAAACTTACCAAAAATAGCAAACTGCTATAAATAGTAAGTTTGCAAAACCTCATCTGTACGCCAACTGAGCAGTAAACAAAACTTGCTAAAAATAGTAAGTGTTTCCAAATATCATTTGAGCACAAACCGGGTAGCCATCATGACTTGCTATAAATAGTAATTACTCGGAAAGGATGTTAGAATCAGATGCATGCTACATCACCCTGGAGGTCTCTGAAAACCCAGAAAAACCCATAAACCTTTTACATGCAAACCCTTGAAAAAGCATCTGAAAGAGAAAACCCTAATTTTTTGCTTCAGCTTAGCCTACGGATTTCTGGAAATAGGCTAAATCCAATTGAAGAGCGTAGGGCTAAAATAGGGACATTACATCCAAAATGGCTACACCCATTTGAGCATCTCCTTCCATATATACAAAGTAAGGTGCCTCTTCACAAGCAAGGCGACTCTTCACAAGGGTCGGCCTCAGTTAAGAACCAAGGCGACTTTTCCTCTTGGGTCGGCCTTTAAAATAATATTTATATATCATTTATTATTTTGATTTTGAGAGAAGGATATCTCCCGCAGCTAAAACATCAACACTCCCTCTTAGCTAGGGAGGTATCCTTCCAGATATCCATGTCATAGAGTCTCTCAACATGACATCCAAAATGGCTACACCCATTTGAGAAAAAGTTCATCACGGAGTCTCTCAACGTGATATCGTCATGGAGTCACTCAACATGACGTCCACCATGGCTACTCCCATGTGTGAAAAGAAACATATGCACATGTGTCCATCACGGAGTCTCTCAATGTGATGTCGTCATGGAGTCTTTCAACATGACGTCCACCATGGCTACTCCCATGTGTGGAAAAACACAAGTACAAAGGGTCCATCACAAAGTCTCTCAACGTGATGTCAACATGACGTCCACCATGGCTACTCCCATGTGTGGGATGAACCACATCTCCATCTCAAAGAGGAACAAGGGCTTGCACCTCATATTTCTCCCTCTCAGAGAAATATACACTACAAGGGCTTTCACCTCATACTTCTCCATCACAGAGAAATATACACTAACAGGGGTTTTCACCTTATACTTCTCCATCATAGAGAAATATACACTAACAAGGGCTTTCAACTCATACTTCTCCGTCGCAGAAAAATATACAGTATACAACAGATTTTCATGATGATGTGACTCCCTCTGAAGCTCCAAGTACTTGCATCAACCTCCTGACCTCCTCGTCCAAGGTTGCCTCTGATGAATTGTTAGACTCCCTCTGAATGTTAATTCCTCCTCTTCGAAGAAACGTCGCCAATTATGTGCCACCAACTCAATCCCATGGCAACAAGTTGTGTCTTCATGTTTGTTCATTTCTTTAGCCTGCGTGTCTTCCTCACAGGATGCAACAAGCTCTTCCTCCCTTGAATTCCTTATGCAATCTCTCATCATCCTATTGCTCCTCTATCCATCCTGGAAGCATTTTAGAGAGATTAATAATAGTTCAAAACTATCCCGAAAAGAAATATCAATGCTAGAAGCATGCACGATTCACTATTCCCAATGTTATTGCATGAATTATTTTTAACTATAAAATTCATGATCATTATTCAAACATAAAATACTTATCTCTTTATGTTGATTAATAGATGTAGTCAAGTGCTTGTCTTGCAGTCTCTTCTCAACTGTTAAATGTAAATGATAGAGTTCCCTGAAATCTCTGAAGCCTCAAATGCATACACCATAGGTAAATTTCCAAACTTTACACCAATGTGCAGAAGCTCATATGACTTGAAGAATGAACATTTTTTTTTTTTTCAGACCTGAGCATTCCATTAAACTCATATCCTATACGACACAAGAATGAGAGGAGATAACATAGAACCTACACACTATCTTCAGCAAGAACCAAAACATAACTCCATTACAGCTCACACAGATCTTCAAAACAATGTCAAGAAACCAAAGTACCATCGCATCCACTCACACCAACAGCAGCTTGTGATTTTCCATATACAACCACACCACAATCATATACTTCCAGATTTGTTCTCACAGTGATATCTAAACCCGACTTGCTACCTTCAGACGCAATTCCTCCTAGTATCTCTATATTGTTTTGTTGCTCCAATATTATAACAATAATCTATCACAGTTGAAGCTTCAAATATCAAACTCCTTGAAAGCACCTAAAGCTTAAAAATAAAATAAAATTCCTCCACACCTGGAAGTGATCTTAAATCTGCAATTGCTTTTGATCAAATTTCCCCTGAACCCGCTCTGATACCATGTAGGTGTTTTAATCAGAAATGCAAATTAACAGAAAATTCAACACAGTGAACAAAGAACACAAAATTTACCCTGGGAAAACCCTCCTTGAGGGAGAAAAACCCAGCCAAAATATCTCTCTTATATATTGAATTTAAAGGAGCAGAAATCTGTTTACAATCTTGGCCACACACAAGGCCAATATAATGCAATAAAGAACCGCACCTCACTTAGATGCAATACACAATTATATGATCTCTCCTTAATGTCGATTTGCTTTATGCAATAATATGATCTGTTGTAGATGCACAAACTCCTTGATAAGTGCGAATGTCTCTTTTGAATAAAATCAATGATCAAATGAATGAGCATCTCCTTCCATATATACAAAGTAAGGTGCCTCTTCACAAGCAAGGCGACTCTTCACAAGGGTTGGCCTCATTCAAGAACCAAGGCGACTTTTCATCTTGGGTGGGCCTTTAAAATAATATTTATATATCATTTATTATTTCGATTTTGAGAGAAGGATATCTCCCGTAGCTAAAACATCAACAAGGTATACAAGATCAAATGTAAATTTGATGGTACTTTCAACAAGTACAAGGTTTGTCTTATTGCAAAAAGTTATTTGCAATAGCACAGGATAAGATTGAGGAGACAAAGATGGCCAATTTTTGGTTCCCTCTCTCAGTTGTATCCTAGTTTCATTGGAAGTTGAATTAGTTGTATCATCTGGTTTGTTGACTTCTTGTGTCTCTATGGGCTTAGGCAGGCTAAATGAGCTTGGTAGATGAAGATTGATCAACATCTTCAAAATTTTGGTTTCAAAAGAAGCTTTTTTAATTTAAATCTTTATGTCAAAAGAAATGTGAAAATATTGAAAATTGATATAGGTCATTAAGTCATTCACCTTCTTTATTATTACTAGAGTGTCCCAATAAACTTGAGCTCATTCCTAGAGATGTGAACTTGCAACATTTAGGCATCAAGAACCTATCCCTTGTTTGTATTTAAAGTCACAGAGGCAAACACACATTACAATGTTTTTCCATGTCACCAAACATTCATCAACTGCAGATTCTAGTAGATGTTCTGTAAGAACAACCCCTGTTTTGTACTTTGCTTAACGAATTGTGGCACTAATTTTTTCCAATTCTGAGACTACAACCATTCAGGCAATTTGTCAAACAGTTTATCCTAACTGCTGTTCTGAGCTTACGTTCAGATTTGATCCACAGTGTGACAGATAATTCATAAAATACATTCACAATAAGTATTCCTTTCACCATTCAATTGCTGAACAATGGATATAACAATCTTATAATAGCAGAATTGTGATACATACATGTATATACAATTGAAATATACATAATTTCAAACTGGCATTTATTCATAATTCTCAATAGTCTGCAAATCATTACATTAAATTTTGATGTTAACCTGGTAATTCTAAGGAAGAACAGACATAAAAATTTGAACATTAGCAATATATGCTTCAGCCTTCTTACACCAAATCACAGCTGTAATTGGACACTAGTATTCACCAAGTTTCTGTTCTCATCACCACACTATGAAGACCTGTGACATTCAATTTAAATTCACATATAAGTTATAGTCGGCATACAACTCATCTACAGTTTTGCAGAGATTCATCTATCTGTCCCGAAGCTGCAAAACGACAATCTGAATTTCGTCCCAATTCCCCAGATGTCACTAATACATTCTTTATTCATACAACCAATCCTCTCTTACACGTCTTTGTGTACCACAATTCGCTTTGACTAGGAAATATAAATCCAATTTACTCAAGTGGCAGACTTCAAATTATTTACTAACCACTTAAATTTAAAATATGAAACTCTTTCTTCAAATGGCACGTAACATAACAGGTGGCTGCTTGAAGTTTTCAGACCCACTTTATGTATTTCAAAGCGGATTAATTTATTGCCACAATTTATGCTACATAAGCTCTTCTTTGAGGAATCAGACACTTACCACATTGAAGCTTATTGGCGACTAAGTAAAGAAGACTTCTGATCCTTGCTCAAGATTATTAAATTGCCTTAACATTTGAATTGACGCCTTAGCGAATCCTCAATACATAAGAAACCACGGCTTCAAATTCATAAGCAGCTCTCGACATGAGTTTTTAAACTCCAACGATAACCGATATTACTTCTTTCTTCCAATTTCTACAACTTCCTGCAACTTTTTGGCTTCCAATACCCAATGACAACTCCTTAGCCGATGTATAGATCCTCGTTCGATAATTCACAAATCTTCTTCCCAATCACATCACTTCAAGCTCTTCCGTATGCTTTCCTTGTATTGTTTTAGAAGGAATGACTTAGTCGCCAGATATTAAATTAAGCCAAGATAATAAATCACTTACATTTGAATGCCTTACAAGTTACAACGCTCGAGACTCTTCCAAAACTCACTCGGGGTATTCAATAAATGATATTCATTGCCATCAAAAAAAGAACCGACACTTCCACATTAAAGACGATTTTCCCACAATTCTTCCAAAGAGATTTACGCAAGTTATAGAAGTCTTATGACTAAATCATATACACCATACAGGAGAATGACAAATTAAATCCTCCGCTGGCAATCTAATTTGATTTTGTGATGGCTTGAAGAAGGATGACGATAGCTTCTAGAGATTGATTGTGTTCTTTTCAGACTATCCAACTCAAAACGATTTTCTCACCCGTCCCTATTCATGTCTCTTGAATTATTGGCATTCAAATTTAATGTTTCACCCAAAATCTCCTTGAATATCCAATAATCGCTCAAGAAGCACTTCGATAGTCTTTTATGATCACATGAACCTCATAACCCAGGCGGAAGCAATAAAATTCACAATCTCCTTCTTACCTGGCTGAATTGAAAACAATCGATAATTCCCTCAACCCGAAAATAACCTACAAATCTCAAAATCTTAAAACCAAACCAGAATAGTGAAGATTTGTCTTGATAGAAGACTTAAGAAATTTTCAAAATTAGCAACAATTAACTCATGCGTGAAACCCGAATGGTTCCACCTGCCATAGATTTGGGTTTTTGTCCAAATCGATGAACTTGTAGGTTTTTCGTCCTCAAGTCCGAGAAAGCCAAGCTTTCAAACACCAAAATCAACCAAGCCTAGTTGCAAATTGCTCTCTGGAAATCTTTTATTCCTTTCCCTCACATAACTACTCCTGGTGTCTTCTTGAATTCCTTTTTTTTGCCTCACTTTTAATTTTTTTACTCTTTTTTGAATTCACTTTAAAGTAACTTATTTAATTTATTTTAACCTTTCAACTTAAGTAACTTTTTTACTCTATTAATTTAAGTTGTCATTTTAATTTACTCTTTTTGACAACTTAAATTAATGACTTAACTTTATGATGATACATAAAACTTGGGGACATTACAATCTGCCCTTGTCAAATATTGCTTGTCCTCAAGCAATGTCAGCACATCTACTAAACCACCTGTTGAACCATCAGTGATTCCAGGATCCCAAACCAATCTCTGGAAATGTCTACCAAGTTGCCGTTGCTCCACTTTGATTAAAACAAGCAGCTCATCGTAGCAAAATTGATCTCAGCCCTGCCATGATCTCTCAAAACTATCAACCTTTGTCCCAAAACTAAAATACCTCTAAATTATATTTGAAAATTCTGCCATATTCGCTGCCATACAATCATCAAATACTGAAATTCAATCAACTCATCAGTCAAATTTATAAAAATAAGGATTACAATGTTCGAACAGCAGCTGCAATGAAGAAAACTTTTTGTATGCAAAGGTTTTGTGAGCCAAAATTTGTTTGATGAAGCTTTTCCAATGACGGGGTCATCATCCTCATTAAACTCCCACTGATACATGAACCCCTTATTGACTAAAAATTCTAACCAAACCACCTGTATGTAAGTGACAAAAATATTATGTTGGCTGATTGGAACGCGAACAACAGCCTCAAATCTGCACTTTTGCCTCAAGCCTTTTTCAACAACCCAATCTTTAGATTTCCCTGGATCCCATATCTTGTTTTCCTCTTCCACCATATCATTAGAATCAGAAGTTATTTCATTCCCCAACACAAAAGGTGGGTTATCAAATGTGGAATTTACATCCCACTCAAAAGGAGGGTTATTAGTAAGCTGAAAAGAACTTCTATTAACTTGATCACTGTGTAATTCCAACTCAGTACTTGTCCACTTGGATGTTTGTTATAAATCAACATCAACATGAAGCTCATCAACACCTGCTGATTCATGAAGTGTAACACGATGAAAACTACCTTCATCACCTATTATATCAGCTATCTCATGGCTGCAATCTGCATCTTCATGTGAAAATTGATCCTCAAAATTCGAAAATTCATTTTCAAGATATGGAATCCAATCCCTATCATCATACCGAATTCCTTTATTATGAAGACTGCTGGAATCATTATGCATTGTTTCACATCTATGAAGTTCCTCAATCCCTTCAACTAATTTCTTAGTCTCCATAATCCTTACATCACTTCCAAGCTTCATGGGTGTGGCTGCACTTAAACTAGAATTTTCTGCTTTATATAATGAAAAGTGAGTCATACTTAATTGCAAACAAAGATCATCAGCCTCTTTTTCTTTGTCTTCAGCATGCTTGAAAGCCAAATCTCTATCCATAAGCAATTGCAAATAATTTGATTTTATCATTTCCAATGTTTTCTAATAGTGTACAATTGATTAAGAGTGACTCCACTTGCAACTCCCTTTTTTCTTTCCTCAATTTGAGTTTCCCAAATGAGTTCATCAATGACATTATGTGTATGATCAAAACGAGTTAGGGCTGCAACAATCATATCCTCGATAACCTTCATTTGTTCCTTGAACTCACATGTCTCATTGGGCAAAGGATCAATCTCAACTTCATATAACAATATTTCTTATTTGTCTTCAATATCACAGCGCTCAACATTAGCAACGTTTATCATATCCTCATAGCATAATTCATTTTCTTAAGTTTGTACAACACTAAACCCAGAAGAATTTTCTTCCATAGTTATAATCTCCTTTTCAACCATTTGTTCCTCACATGTCAAGGTACCTTTTCCCTTTTAATGTTTTGTTATAAGCTCCTCATTATGCATGAAAGGTTTCAGCTTCTCCTCACATTGTTTGAAAACTTTGTAAGCCAATCTATATGCAACTGTAATAATAACCTGTTTTTGCTTCAAAACAGCCAATAACATAGATAGAATGGGTTGAGAAATAACATCACTTTCATCAATAACCAAAATCATAATTGTTTGCGTGGCTGCCATAACATTATCAATATGATATTTTCTAATTGTGGAAGGAAATGGTGAAACATTTGGTAAATCAAATCATCTAATCCCAAGTCCAACATGATGTTTCCCAATCTGAATTTTGCAAATGTTTCAAGTATGAACACCTTCCTAGAAAAATGAAAACATTTAACATCATTCAAATCTTGGAAACCATCCACCATCAATTTGATTACCTCTTTCATTTTGTCATCATCATAAGGAACTTCAGGTGCCAATATTCTTAAAATCTCACTCAAATAAACCGTAACCAACAATCTTACCTCATCATCTTTATGTCTCAACCATCTGTGCTGACCCAAAAAAGTCACTAGAGGAGCAAGAGCGATTTTTCAACTGATTTGAAGGTGACTGCTCAACAAGGATCAAGCATTCCTCTACACCCTTCAATGTGGCGAAACCATCATTCTTCGATTGAGATAGCTTACTAAGTTTACTACTTGAATTGTAAAGCATTCATACCAACCATTCTCTATCTTCGGTTGCCATGCTTTAGCTGAAAGTTAATACTCTGAACCACATAACAGGATGGCAAGAGTTAGCTGAGCTCTAATACCAATGTAAGAACACCCCCTATTTTGTACTTTGCTTAACGAATTATGGCACTAATTTTTTCCAATTCTGAGACTACAACTATTCAAGAAATTTGTCAAACAATTTTATCCTAACTGCTATTCTGAGATTACATTTAGATTTGTTCCACAGTGTGACAGATAATTCATAAAATACATTCACAAATAAGTATTCATTTCACCATTCAATTGCTAAACAATGGATATAACAATCTTATAACAGCAGAATTGTGATACATACATGTATATACAATTGATATATACATAATTTCAAATTGGCATTTATTCATAATTCTCAATAGTCTGCAAATCATTACATTAAATTTTGATGTTAACCTGGTAATAGTGACAGCAGAATGTTACCAGATGAATTCCTTCCTCCCAGGAAGAATAGACATAAAAAATTGAACACATTAGCGATATATGATTCAATCGTCTTACACCAAATCACAACTGTAATTGGACACTGGTATTCACCAAGCTTTTGTTCTCATCACCACACTATGAAGACCCATGACATTCAATTTAAATTCACATATAAGTTATAGGCGGCAGACAACTCATCTACAGTTTTACAAAGACTACAACAAAGGGACTAGAGCTCGGTCATATATGTCCCATCTCAAGCAATTCCTTGATTGCTTTCTCAATCTCATCCTTAAACTTCTTAGGATGACGATAGGGGGTGGTGATTATTGGCTTGGCCCCCTCTTCCAACTCAATGGTGTGCTCAAATCCTCGATCAAGTGGCCTCCTTGGAGGTATCTCCCCAAACACCTTGTCATGCTTCCCCAATAGCTCCTGAATGTCAATGTGATTGGCTGATCTGAACCAGGAGTCTCCTTAGTGGTGATCAAACACTCTGCTTCCTATTCTACATCACCATGCCAAAAGATGCTCTCCATACGTTTAGCTAACACAACCTTTGGTGCCCCAATAGCCAAGCCTCTAAGTACCACTCTCCTGCCATCTGCTGCTCTGAACTTGAGCTCCATGGTCTGAAAGTTCTGTGAATATTTCCCTAGTGAATGTAGCCACTGAATACCAAGGATAGCATTCATGTCACTTAAGTCCACCACATAGAAATCATCTATGACTGTGTAATTGCCCGACGTGATAGGAAACTGCGGGAACCTCCTAGTGCATGACATGTTATATCCATCTACCACCATCACATTAAAACCCTCAAAATCTTCTATTGGCAAACCCTGCTTCGCCACTAGGGCTGCATCAATGAAGTTGTGGGTGGCCCCACTATCAATCAATACTGTGATGCGTTGTCCTTGTAAAGCTCCTTTGAAGCTCCTTTGAATCTGAAGGAGTTAAATCTCGATGTGCCTGATAAAGTAGCAATGGTGCTGCAAATCAATATATAGTGGAGTTCTGCATATGGTGATTTGGTCATGGCCCATTGTAACTAAACCGTGATGCCACCACTCATGTGCCACTCCATCTAAATGTACAGTAGCATATTTGATTGTTTCATCCTCGACCATAGGATTAAGCTGAAAGTAAGTATTAACTTTTTGCACCCAAGCTCGTGCCGATGTCTTTTTTGATCCATCAAAGTAAGGCAAACTCAATTTTCCTACTTTCCTTCTAAGACCATTGCATTGTTCTCTATTGCACCTGCCAGGTCTGTGTCTCATTCTTAAATCTATGTAGTCCCGTAGAGACATATCATGTTGGAAACCTGGACCAGCATCAAGCCAATCCTGTCTAAATTGCTCTTGCAGCTCAAGCAATGTGATTTCATTATCTTCTTGTGGCTCTTCTCTGGCTAGGAAAACAGGCATCATGGGTCTTGACCCTACTAGTGTAACCCGATGGTTAGGAGTCCTATTGTTGACCAAGTTGTCCCCTTGTCCATTGATGCCTCTGTTAACATGGTTATTATTGTTGAGCATAGTTCTTGTTATAATATCCATCATCTGTGTTAATCTCCGATTTGTTGTTCTTTGCTCATCTAAATGTGCCTTCATGAGCGCTTCACTTGATAGCTTTTCTCTTCTTTGTTCTTCCTGGTTTAGATTGCTACTTCCCTTGTCACCTGTTGTACCCAAAACCAAAATTTTTGCTTCACTAAGGCATTTTCCTTAATTGAGTCTTAATCTTGTTAAAGTGATGTCAGAAGGTCGTTTTTAGGGTTTTTAAATATGGAGTTGGTGTCAGTGTCATGTCAGTCTGTTACTGAGGAAATTTAAGAAAAGTGAAAATTTGAAAGAAAATCATTAAAATTTTCTATCTCTGGAGAGGGGAGCACATTCTCAAATGGGCGCCCTATCTTTTAGGGGCCCAGATCCAGTTTTTAGGGTTTGTCACCTCCAGCAGGCTTTTGTCCGGCATCACGTCAGCTTTGCGATGAGCTATCAAGTTTGTCAAACGGACCTGTTTTGCTCAAGTTACGGGAGATACAGCGCAAAATGAGGAGGAAGCGAGAATTGGCTAACACTGGTAAAAAGCGTAGCTTTTGGAAAGGGCGCCCATCTTTTTGAGGTGTCAGATGAAGGTTGTTGACTAAATGCCATCCAAGACGTTTATCTCACATTTGTTCGAGCTTCGCGACGCATCCGTCAGTGGGTGAATTTGAGTTGCTGAAGTGCTTGAACCAGAGGTCAAACATAGGGTCAAATCTTAGTCAAAATATCAAAGAATGAGCAAAAGAGCACTTTTTCAGAAAGGCGCCTGAGCTTTTCAAGCCTTTAATGCTTTCTTTTTGGTGATCTCAGATACTCAATATGTCCGTGTTACGTTTAGTTTTCCGTTGCCTGTCTTCGTCAGATCAGAAGATGTCTCAACAGCTTGCAGTCAGGTTTTTAATGTTATTTTGGTCAGTTCCAGAAATGGCTAAGTCTGGTGGTAAAAAGAGCAACTTTTGAAAAAGGCGCCCTTGATTTTCACCCCTCAAATGATGTTTTCTGGGAAAGTGTGCCTTTGCAGCTGTCTTGCAGAATGAGGTCAGCTCCGCAGTGAACTTGAGATTCAGTCCTGAAAGTTGGTAAATCAGAAGTTATGAAGGTTTTGTTTTTCCCTTCGTTCGCGATACAGATGTCAAAATTTGGCTAACACTGAAGAAAAGCGCACCTTTTCAAAAGGGCGCTTGGATTTTTGAGCCTTCAGATGTTAGTTTTATGATGTTTTGTCTCAAGGTACCTTTTGATCAGTTTTTATCCTGCTCTGCGATGCACCTGTCAACCAACCAATCGGTGGAGTCAGTCAGCCAGTGTCAGAGGATGAACAGAGGTCCCAAGAGACGTTCAAATCCAAATTTTCATGAAAATTGGCTAAGTCTGGAATTTTCCTTAAGAAGTCAAAGTTGAGTTTTCGAAATGAGTTGACAAGTGCGCCCTAACTGGAGTTTTGACTGCAGTTAGACTAAACGATTTCTGGGTTGTCATCTTCAGTTCATATATTGGCATGTTGAGTGATCTTTTAGTTCGCATGTCGAGTTAACTAGTTTGCATGTTCAGTTGACATCTTTGCATGTTGAGTTAACTTGATTGCATGTTCACTTAACTGAAGATTTTGCTTGAAAGTCAACTTGAGTTCACATGCATGGCGAATTTGGTTGGAATTGTGAAGTTTTTGTGAAGATGGCGAGTTCATTCTTTGTTAACTTCAGTTTTGAAAAGGGACGGCATAATTGATGAAGCATGGTTTAGTGAAGCATGGCAAATTTTTACCTTTGATTATCAACTAAAGTTCCAAAAGGGACGCCATATTTGATTAAATTAGATACCATGAATTATGTGAAGTTGGCGCATCATCTTGGAATGTCCACTCAAGTTCCAAAAGGGGCGTTATTTTTAGAATTAAAGCATGAGAAGTTGGCGCATTCATTTCTTGAAGGCCAAACTGAAGTCTTGAAAGGGACGTTATTTTTAAATTATGAAGCACAAGCATGAAGTTGGCGAATTCAAACTCATTTAAGGTTGTCAACTTGAGTTCTCAAAAGGGACGCTTTAGTTCTTAATTGTTAATTTAATGAATTTTCAAGATGGCGAATTCAATGAAGATGGTCAACTGAAGTCAAAACCGCATGGATTTGTCAACTGAAGATTGAAAAGGGAAAACCCTAATGCATGGCGATTTATTTAGCTTATTTGAGTTTCAGTTAACTAAGATGGGGTCCAATCACAAGCCAAGCGCCATTTCTCATGATTTTCATGCCTTATGCGAATTTCCAAGATGAAAGTCTTTTTATTCAGCCATTGGCGTCCATTATTTCATCATCTTAAGCTTCGAAGTTTGTATTCTTCTTGAGCAACCAGCAAGCTAAAGGTGCTACAATTGTTTTATCAAGTTCCTAAAGAAGATTGGCGAATTTTTCAAAAGCAGAACAAGCAAAACTTTCTATCTTTTGTCTTATTTCTTCTATTTCTCATCTTAGGTACTTTCTTCGCATGTCAAAGAAATTCAACATATTTTCAGAGTTTGATCATCTGGGTTCATATACTTCAGTATTTGCAGCAAAACCCACGTCTTAGATTTTTTCGAGAAAATTGCCCCGTAGTCTTCATTCTAAAGCTCTATGCATTTTTCTGAGAATTTCTTTGCATGTGGGCCAAAATCACATCTTTTCGAGAATCAAGCTATCTGGGTTTGTTCAGAATTCCATTGTGCACAAAACCCACGTTTCAGAAAAACTTTGAAAATTTCTCCTGTCTTAGGCTATTTTTAGCCTTGTCCAGAGGTTTTCAGTTTTTCCAGAAAGTTCTTCAAATATATTCGACTTTACAGTCAAAAGTTCTCATTTTCAAAATGCAGCTCAATCTCATTGATTACAAGGAAAAATCTGCCCTTACGCATAATTTTGTCAAAACTTCAGATACAGACCTGAATCATGTTTATCCAGTGGTCAATCTGAGCAGTCTGGAGGGTGTTAGCAGCAATGCATTGAGGAATCTTGAGCGTTCCAGGTTGTTGGCAGCAGCATCTATTCCTGTTACCACTTTTGATCTCGAGTTTGTTCTTGCTTGTATCAAGCATTATGACTCATCTTCGAGACAAATCAGATCAGTTGATGGGAGAGTTGTTTGTAGTCTCAAACCGAAAGATATAGAGAAATGTTTTGCTATTCCTTCGCATTCAGATAACCTTACTGTGGTTATTGAAGCTTGTGAGAAGATTTGGGATGGAGATCAACAGCGTTCACGGAGGAAGGTAGCTCAGAAATGGCTGAAGGTTCAGAAGACTAACATGCCTAAAAAGGTTGGCCGTGGTGAATTCAAAGACGAGGTTGTTGTTTTGATAACTTTGCTCAACCGAATTACAGGTCAAGAGGATGCTAGTACTTTCCGTTCATGGATGTTTTACCTTATTTCTAGAATTCTTGATGACACAGAACGTTTTGACTGGGCTATGTTGATTAGTGATTGCTTACATCAGCAGATTACTAATTTTCTCAAGTTTCATGAGTTTCACATGATATCATACTTGGTCTACTTAGTCGCATTCCAAGGCAGCTACAAGTTTCTAAAGACTAATGGCACTCTCGGTGTTCAACGTATTCACGAGTATTATCCTCAGTTGGAGTTCTCTCAGTCTGAACAAAACTTCTGAGCAGTGAATGATCACTTTTCTATGAGGACAGTTAGAGATTTTGACAGCGAAATGCACATTCGTATTTCTGCTGAGGCAAAATCAGCGATGGAGACTTGGGCGGATTGGTTCATCCAATTCCCTACTTTCACATACATCCGTGTTTATGGATATGTTGGAGAGCCCCTAATGTTGCCGAGGTATCCTTCAGATAAGATTATCTTCATGGAGTTTCTCAGGCAGATGCAGCATGTTCATTTCTTTCTTCGTAATCGTCATAAGACTGCGGCTACTTTTCCATTTGCATTGGGGATTTTCACATGCAATGCAGCAACAGATGCCAAGCTCATGTCAACCGAGTTAGAAAGATTCAAGCTCAAAACTCATACCGAGAGGCGTTCTTATGATCCTTTGGGTCATTATGCGAATAGGTTAGAGCGAGGGATTGCACATAAGCCAACACTTGAGGATTTTTGGGCAAATTGTGAAGATGAATTTGAGGTTCGTCGTCGTCACTATTGTAGACTTACTATTGGTCAGCTCTCTGATTACCTATCAGAAGATGTTGATGGTCTATCAGATGATGATGGAGAAGTTCTTAATTCATTTGTCAGAGATCAAATTGTTCGGCAGCCACTTCGTTCACCAGATTGGTATGCTAAGGAGAATACTTCTATTGAGGAGGTTTCTAAATCGGTTATCAAGATCAGTAAACAGTTCTTGGAGAGTAAGTCGAAGCATAAGTTCCTGTGACAGAGCCGCCAGAGAAGTTTGCTTCGTTGCCTTCTACTTCTAGGTCAAGACCTCGGGTCAAGGCTATTGTGATTCCTCCTGAAGGAGTTAGACTCAGTGGAAACACAGGGAAGAGAGCTACTAGAAAGAGGAAGCAGAAACAAGTTGAGAATGTTCCTGAGATTCCAGTAGAGACAGTCATTCAGGTTGAACCTCGTGTTTCACCTCTTAGTTCACCACATGTACAACCTATTGACATAGATTCAGAGCCTGAGATACCAATTCGAGTTGGATCAGAGACAACTGAACCGCCACAGGCAGATACATCAGGGACAGTCTCTCCTCGGATTGATGATATTGTTCAGTCTTGTTGGCTCGAGAGGTCTTTGGGAAGGCAGAGGCGTGAACCTTCATACAACCTTGATTTGTCAGAGTTCGATGAGCCTTATCAGAAAAGGTCGAACAAGAAAATCAAGAAACAGGTGCACATTGAGAAGACTCCAGAATCGGACATTGTTATAGAGGTTGTTGTTCCTCCAGAGGGTAAGAGCTTAGATGAAGTCGAAGTTGGTGACTTTACTTTTACCAAGGCAAATCTAAGCAGGACTACTCGAGAAACAGACGTGACTCTTCTTAAGATTGTTACCAATAATCTTGAAGAACGCATCACGAAGGATGGAGAGGATAAGGCATTACTTAAGGCTGAAATTGGTCAACTTCATCAATACATTTCTGATCTTGTTCATGGAAATTCGAATAGAGCACTTGCTCTTCCTCAGAATACACCTGCAGAACAACGAAAGCTTGATCAGTTAGTCAGTCATGGCAGACTTTTGGACAACTGGATTGAAAGTTTAGTTGCTACAGGTCGACATCTTCTTGCAGATTTATATCAGTTGAGGAGTGATGCACATAGGCTTCGTCAAGGTGTTCAGTTTCTCGAGGTTTCAGTTGCAGAGAGTTTAGCCAAGGATCGTGTTCTTGTATCTCAGTTGTCTGTTGCATACGATGCCTTGGAGATTGATGAAGATCAGGAGAAGGTTTTTACTTGGAGAGAGCAGCACCTTTTCAAAATGGAGACATGTGAAAAGATCTCTGCCAAGTTGTTTTCATTGAAGGATGATGTGATTGGAGTACTTGCACTTGTCAGTGGTTTTGTTGTTCAGATTTCGTGTCATTATCTTCTTGAAGATGGCACGTATGTTGAATTGGACAAAGTGCAAGCTGAATTCGAGAAGCTGATTCGTGATAACCTGGAAGGACATCCTATGGCACCTAAGTTGGAGAATATCTCAGTTATTTCAGCTAGTTTCAGAAAGGCGATTGAAGAGGTTAAAGATGGCATGCATATGGTCAAAGAAAGTGGTAGAGAACTGAAGAAGCAGACTGTTCTTTTGGACAGCATCAAAGTGCCAGAAGACAAAGAGATTGATGAGTTCTTGGTCGAAGTGTTAGACCGAGATGACATGGAGTGATCTGCCAGTTGGAACCTGCAGTTAGTTTCGAGGGTTGAGTCATGAGCAGCAGTTAACTCGACTTTCAGTCTTGATTTCACTTGCTGACTTCACACATGCTTATCTCATCCTTGGAATTATCATCACAGGAGTTAGGGTTAGGGTTTCCAGTTAACTGAAGGTAGTGTCCAGTTAACTTTGCTTTAAATAAGGACGTGCATGCTTGCACATGGTCCATTTAGGTTATTTGTACCGGTTAACTGATGGTAGCTTTCCAGTTAACTGTATAGTTTATTTCATTAGGGTTTAGTAATAAATCTTGCATGCATTGCAAGACTGTAGTTAACTCAAGGTGATTTTAGGGTTACCTACACCTTGATGTATATAAATAAGAGCTTTTGCTCATTTGTAATTAACTTTTGCTGGAGAGAGAAATATATGCTGCGCCTACCTTGCCCGCAATATTGCTCTTTTGGTATTTGTTCATGCGTCTTTGCTATTACAGTTGAATGTTATGCCACAGGGTTTCATTACTGATAAATATTAAGTGAATTCTTTCCATAGTTTAGATAAATCTGTTTGTGTTCAATAACATTGAGGATGAGATGATAGTTGTGCCACCTTGCCTTCAAGTAGAGAATCTGCACTTGTTTATCGTGTGTTGTTGTGAACAATAAACTTATTCGAATTGAGATAATAGTTGTGCCACCTTGCCTTCAAGTAGAGAATCCGTATTAAGTTTATCGTGTGATGTTGTTACCAATAAGCGTGTTTAGATTGAGCTGATAGATGTGCCACCTTGCCTTCAAGTTGAGAATCTACACTCGTTTATCGTCTGATAGTCAAACCTTGCTCCGTTTCCTCATGCTCTGTTTTCTTGAGGAAACTGGATAGAATTTAAATAATTAAGTTTAGTTGTAGTTAGTAGTCTGCAAAACTAGAAAATACTCAGCTGCAACGTATAGTTTTCGAGAAAGCCTTGTACCTCTACTAAAACAAAAAGACAGGATTTAGTTTAGTTTATTTCCATTTGCAAATACTTTTGTCAAGCACAACGAGGGAGCTTCCCCTCCTAATTTGAAGAGCACTCATTGCGTAGTGTGCATAGCTGTCCGTACCAAATCTTACTCCAGAGGTGCTAGTTGTTACGCCAACATCACCCATTGTGCTAGATGAATCCACTTCAATGTTTTGTTGCCTTGCTACTATTGCAGTTGATAAAGTATCCTGCTCTTAATAGGGTTGGGGCCACTAATATTTATGCTCTTTTTTCTTTTCTTCTCTTGCCACGTACCTCTGATGTCTATCACTCATGAACCCCTACAGGATGGCAGGAACAATAGCTCTAATACCACTGTAGGAAGCCTTGCGAAATCTAACCTCAAATTTCTGATTTTTGTTGCTCAGGAATTTCGTCAAACACTTTCCTTGCAAACTTCTTAACTGCTGAATGTTGTTTCTTTTTATATTTTTGGTGCATATGATGATATCATGAATATAGAGGCTTCTAATTGCAATATCCTGAAGACTAAAATGGAAAATGCTATGCAATATTCCTTTGATTTTTCCAATGCAATAATATGACTGAAACTAATGCAAATTTACAGCTACAGCATCATGTCATTTTGACAAACAGTTGTCATACTATCCCAAACTCCTTGTATTGCAGATATGAACTTAAACAAAATACAATGTGAGCTGTTTTCAGTTTGATCGACCTTCAATATAGATAATTTGCAATGCAATTGACTCCACATTACATGAACTCAACTCATACAATATGCTGTTTATGACAGCGATATCAATGTAACTACATTCACTGTATGGCAGTGATATTATGATGAATAAATGAATGACAATACTGTTGTAGAAGACAGTGATTCTATAAGATGCAAAGATGACTCTAAAATGCAATGTTCACAATATAAAAAGAACCTGGAATGGCGGCTGGAAATAGCTAACCCAGCAATGCAAAAGTCCAATCGAACCTTCCTCAAAGTTGTCCCTTTTGATGTTAAGAGGCAGCAATTATATTTCCTGATGGCTGGCATCCCTTCTCCAAGCAAGTTTGATGCATAAACTGCCCAGCAAGATTAAAATCGAACTATATCTGATGTATGCCCTGCTGCGCCCAGAATGCCAATGTTGTTCTTCCAAAATCAATTTCTTTGCAACCAAGAAATCGTCCCAAAACAAAGCAATCGATTTGATGCAAACTGTAAATGCTTTCTCCAATTTCCTTC
>VDFB02285261.1:0-62875 GCA_007258455.2 Sequoia sempervirens
TTATTCCATGTTGAGAGTTTATTTGTTACTTCAAGGCAGGTCTAATACCAAAATTAGAAGCTTGTGCACCAATAGTAAATGCAATAAAAAATGTTTACATCAAATTAGAAATGGCCTCCGCCTCTCAGCATTTACATGGTATTGAAAGAGAAATGTTCTACAGGCTCGTATTGTTCAATATTCTTGATTATTTAGATGAAGATTATGTGGGCAGCCACCACCCATATGATGGGGGAGTGTTTCTAAAAAAATTCCCAATCAATGTGGTCTCAGGGAGTGCCACCATTGTGGCTGATATACACAAGAAGTATTTGTTGAAAGGACCTAAAAAAATATCAAGGAGATCTAGCGTGCTAGTTGGAAGGTGGTTCAATGCAGAAAATAGGGAATACTATGGCTGCAGGATATATTCACAAAATGAATCTATTAAAAAATCCATAAAAATTTAAAGAAAATGCATGTGGGAAGACACCATCATATAGGATGAATAGAACTCGCTAAATATTTGGCATACGAAAAAAAATGGAGAGCCAAGTATAACTAATCTAGATACTCTTAAGTGCAAAATTTCATACAACAAATAATTTAATGAATGTGACCAGCTAGTGAAAAGGAAGCCTGCATCCTCATCGAAGAGGGCATAATATACACATATTAATTTTTTTGAAAAGGTCTCTGAAGTTTTAAGAGAAGTATGGCTCGACAGGCTCGAACCACATTCAAAATTTTGGTGAATAAAATAGGAAATTTTTTGAACTACACAATGTATGAAGGAGTTTTATCTTTAACATTTCGTGCAGTATGCATAGGAGATACAAATGTTGTGCAACATGGACTGCTATGGTTTCTTTATAAGCTAGAGATTTCACTAGTTCATAAGGGCATAGCATCTACAAAGGAGTAAAGGGGATTGAAAGGAATGAAGTTGCCACCATGGAAAGTTGTCAAAAAAAGATGAAACACTGTCTTGAAATGACACAAAGGATTAGGGCAAACAAATAAAGGAGAGAAAATGAGATCAATGGTTGGAAATGAGGGCCAAAATGCAGCCAAATCTTGGCTCTACCCCGTTGGCTCGCCAAAAAAAGATGCACACTTGTTATTTATCACAAGACAGTGAGAATGCACATGAGGAGTGGGCCCAACAAAAAATTAAATTCTTTGGTAAAGAATTAAAAGAGCCCCATTTAATTTTAAACGGCACATAATATAAAGTGAAAATTTTAAAATATACCCTGCTACCTCACGGGATTTTGGTGAGGTCACGACAAAGGCAGTGAGGTGAGTGAGAAGGAGGCTTTGTCTTGCGTTGGTGGGCCTGAGGCATTTTAATGCACAAGTAAAGTTTTCTAAAAGAGGCCTTGCAAATATTAAAAGGCTATCATGTTTTAAATGATAGGGGCCTAGACCATAAAGAATGGAATATTTAAATGAGCTGTTTAAATTTGTTTTTAAATGTTGGGAAGTTTTTTTTTTTAAATATTTTTCTTGATAAAGGAGGTGGGTTTTTATGAAAGAAGGAAAAGTATTTTGACATATAATTCAAGTATGGTAAAAACATTTAAGCTAAATGTTTCCAAATGGGGTAAAATATTTTCATTGTGAAATATTTGAGAGCCTTTAGTCTAAAAACCAAATCTTTTAAATAAGGTACCATTAAATATTTTTCAAGGAAAATACAAAATGGGAGGATTAAAACATATTCATGGCAAAATATTTTTATTTCCTTATAAAATAAAAGTGTTGGGTAGATTTTAAAGTTCACGGGAGATTTTTATAAAGTGAATATGTATTCATTGTATAAAATACTTTGTTTGCTAAAGGTTAAAAGTGCAGAAATATAGATAAAAGCTTTTGATGGGGGGCATGAATGTCTTGATCTGCAAGGTAAAATATAAAAGAGGAGATAAAATATTTTTGCAAGCAAAGATACTTTCAAGTGCAAAATGAAAAATGAGCAGAATGTTCATGGGAAAAATATTTTTTACATTACTGGGTAAAGTGGTGTAGATTTTCTTCACATGGAGATTGTTTCTATTGAAATAAAATGAGGTGAATTTGTTGTTTCAAATTGGAGGAAAGCTTTCTTGTTGCAAAGGGAAGAGAAAGGAGATATTCTTTTCATTTGTTGTTCATTGAACAATGGATGGAGATGCCAGATGTCTTCAATAGATCTTCTTTTGGAGCTTGTTTCCTTTTATTCTCTTCTTCTCTCATTTTGTAAGGGGGTTCCAATTTTTTGAAAGCTCTGCAAGTCAGGTAGAAGCTCTGGGTAGGTTGTAAAGCTAGGGTGAAATATGACTGTTACTCAATTAATCTGAGGTGTCAGTGTTCTGAATTGAGTCTCATGTTTCTATTTTGTCTAATAATTGTCTCCATGGTTGAAATGTAATGTTGTTTTGAATTCAATAATCATAGGTTTCTTGAGCTTTTACATGCACAATGGATGCATTTGAGTTACATTTGTTGTTTCCTTATGTTTTGTGAATGATGTAATTGCTTTAATGAATGACAAGCTAAATTTATGATTCCCTATTATTCAGGGGATAGTGTAATTACTTCAAAAAATGTGACAGGAATGTTATGTTTTAGGTGGATTTGTAAGAATGGTTGCGAGATAAAGCTTCAGTGGTCATGTTGTCAAAATATGATAACAATTGCAAAAGATCTATAGAACATGTTCAACATTGTAAGATGAAATGTTGGTTATATGACTGCATAGCCCATTCTTTGGCACTAGTCAATTATTTGTTTTTAGCTTGGTCCCAACTTCTTAAAAATTAAAAACCATTTCAATTTTGTGTTCTGAGTTATGTATTTTCCATGTTCTCCATGTTGTTTAGTGAAATTCATTCAATGTATTAGCCAATATTGATTGATATTTTATGTTTCTTAGCATAATTATGTGAGAGCATTATCTATTAAGAAATATCCTATTAGTTGTGTGTTTGAATCTTTATATGTTGCTAAACTAGGTCCTATAGAGCCTGAAGTATATGGGAAATGTGTCTTAATTCCATTTCCTGTTAGTTGGCCAAATCCACCTTTGAATCTAAACATAAGAAAGTGGCTAGCCTTTAGGATTCATCGAGTCTATTGATTTGGACAACCAATAGAATGGTGACTTTCCTAGGGAAATTTTTGTAGAATGTTTAATTATAGAGTCATATTATTTTCCATTTTAAATTTATTTCAAATATTAAAGAATATCAAGCCTACAGAAATATTTGTTGCAGTGAACTTGAAGATTTCAAGATCTGTGGTTCTCTGCTAGTGAAGGGAATTCAGAAGGAGATTTATCAGTGAAAGAACTTCATACTACTTGAAGTCCAGTCATATAAGAAGAGAGGTGGAAAATCTATCAGAAGAATTTGTTGAAGAGGTGAATATAGTTCGAGATCTACAATATTTCCAAAAAATTTGCAGCAGCTGCAACATTTCCACATATTCTTCATTTTTGGTTTTGAAGAAACTTATGTATAAAAACCATATTTGAACATCTTAGGATAAATCTTTGGTTCCCTATTGAGTGATTAGCACTAAGAAAGGGAAAGGACAGTAATATTTAGTTTGCATACTTTTGAATTGTAATTTGTGGCCTATGTATTATGTTGGAAAAGTACGCTAGTTTTCATATTTTCCCACTAAAGAGATCTTAGGCATATATGCATCTAAATTATGCATTGTAATATTCTAAGATTATGATAAAAGATATAAATATGGTAGTGAATGATCAACTATAGAGTTTATATGTGAATTTTGAAAGAGGCATGTCAAAATGCTTCAATATATGCATCCTAGTATGATTTTGGGTGCAACCATGGTTTGTGATCAGTCCCAACTAGATTATCAAAGAAATTTCAGCATTGGAAGGTATACAGCGATCAATTTTAGTTCCATTAGTGGTTACCCAAATGACATTCCAGCTAAAGCCAAAAATAAGTTACCAAGATTCATTGATGATAAGTTTGAATCAGCAAATAAACACTTGCAAGAATTCAGTAATTTGATGGATGATTATGAGATTGACCATGAAGATGTGATCATGAGACTATTTTTTTAGTGAGGAGATGCAATGGATTCATTCTCCTATCTGCCAACATCCTTTGTTCATTCATGGGAAGAGTTTTAGGTAGTGTTCATGGAGAAATTTGGAGAAAGGGTTGACCTGATTTTGATAAGGAAAAAGTTCATGAACATGGAGAAAGGAAAAGATGAGTTAGTCCAATATTTTAATATTAGGTTTTCAAAGATCATAAGAGAGATCCCAGAGAGTATAAGACCAAATTATGTTGAATGTTTGGTCGTTTACTTAGGAGAATTTGAAAAAAATATGAATTTCTTATTAAGAGACAAAGAGCCCACAACCTTACACCAACCATATCATATTGCTATGTATATTGAGAAAAATTTGAGATATCCAATGATGAAAGGACATAGGGTTGTGAATGTCGGCCATCCTAGTATATCTCATGCAAACATAACTCATGGATAAAATAATAGAAGTGCTTGTCAAGATGGTAATATTGCTGCTCCGATTTCTCCATCATCACAATTTGCAGATCATAATGAGCTCCATGCTAAATGTCATCAAGATTTGAGCAATGTTGTATTGTCTAAAAGGAAGAGACACAAAGGAGAATCATTACATGACTTGTTCTAAAGGTTTTTGGATGCCTTGTTGAAAGTCCCCACAAATTTTAGACCTAAGGATTCAGTGTGCATTGATATATTTTGTGAAATCTATGAGTCCGGGTTGAGTACTTGGCCAAAGAGGTTGAATCCTCATAGTTTGGATCAAGTGCTTGATTGGATAAAGCTTGTTGAGGGAGCCCAACTTAATTATGCACTAAATTTGGTGTCTCAAAATAAAGATAGCAGCTGTCTTACTGAAGAAAATTAGAACATGATACACAAGAATGAGAAGAGTGTATCAAAAAATGAAGATATGTGTTGTATGAATGAGCATGTTGACTGTAATCAACTCACAACTAGCACATGTGCATATCCTTGTAGCCGATGAAGAGGATGATACATGGTATGATGAGAAGATAGATACACATGGAAATTTTTATTGCAACATCTTGTGTGATGAAGAAGTAAAAGAGATGCATGATGTCCTTCCATGCCATGTTTTGGTCAGTGAAGATAATGCAATTGATGACATCTCATCACAAATCAGTGACCAAGACATTGAAAATAGAAGTTCAAGCACTCTCTCAAAAGAATCTTAGCATAGTCTATATAATGATGAGTCTTCTTGTGATAAGGATGTTGATGACAGTCAAACTGATTGCTCTTTTGCTGATTGTGAATGCTCATATAGAGATGAACTAGAGGTACTCTCTTTACCGAAAGAATGCAATGATATGAATATTGATGAAGTCACTTTCCTCGAAGTGAATGATCAAATCCCATTTGATGCAAACTTGGAATGTAGTTCAGATTTTACATCGATGGATCATGCTAATTCTGTGAGTGATGAATAATTTGAGGATAAACATATGTGTGTTCAATTTGCTAATCATGAGCATAGAGCTAGAAATAATGAAGATGTTGATGAATGTATTTATTTCTTTGCTACTCATGACTATTTATATGAAGCAAACATGGAAATTTCATCTATACATGAAAGGAATGATGCGGTCCATATTGATGAAGGAAGGAATTAAATTTTGAATGATCAAGTTATGCATTGTGATAGTCACATGGATCTAGGATCATCCTTATTACCTATTGACATTGCAAAACATATCGATTAGTGTGAGGAGCAGCCATATGGAAAAAAATGATAATGGATGTGAGGTTAGTCAGTATGAGATTGAATATGGTTCTTTCATTGATGATCTCTCTCATCTTCATGGTATGCAAGTGGACATGTTTGTTTTGAATGAGAAATATTTTAATGTGAAAGAAAATGAAGATTCTAGCTTTATTGTTAATAAACAAATTTTAGATAACAGTGAGTCTTTCGCACATAGAACAATATTCCTATCAACTGATATTGTACATGAGGTTGATAATGCACTTGAGAGTCTTTTTGCTAACCCTATTAGTCTTGAAGGTGATAGCATTCAAAACAATTCAGAAAGTGAATATGTTATGAAAATTTAATGTGAAAATTTTAGCTCAAGCTTAAGTTTTGAATTATCTGAATCTTTGTTTGAGACATCCCATATGGACTTGCATAGTGGTTTGAAGAATCGAATTGACATCATTAGTGAACCTAAGATGGAAAATATTGCTTATGCATTAGATGCTGACATTTTTTGTGGAATGTCATGATTTTAATGAAGATGAAAGTACTTTTTGTGTTGATAAATCTAATTTTCAAAATATTGAAACACATGACAATTTGTTTGGGTTGTGGTGTTTGACTGAAGACAAACCAACTTCAGATGTAGTTCAGCTAGAGGGGTTACAGGTGTGCAAGAAATATTTTCTCAACACATAAGAAGATTGCCTGATGTTTTTCATCCATGATATCTCTTATGAGCATGATCATTATGAGGGGATTGATGAATTTGATAACACCATATTTTCATGTGGTCTTGATTACTACCCTAATATGTTTCCACTTGGTATAAAATCATAAAATGAAAAGAGTGATAGTGAAGTGGCCTATATGATTTTCCTACCATGTGATAATGAAGCTAAACAGAGAAAAAGTTTCCACTTATATAAAGATAGTCTGATACTTGTGTTTGCAAGGGTGCAGTTGTTCATGTTGTGGTTTGACAGAGGTAAGCATGAGTTGAGGGAGATCAGTTATTTTATCATATTGGTGTTTTAAAAAGGTAAATATTGACTCCCCTTTTCATTTGGTGGTATGAGGTCACCAGATGAAATTGAAAAACAAGATGAATAAAGGAGTAGTTTGAGGACACCTAATGGACTTAGAATTTGGTCTACTCCCAGAGATCTAGAATCTTGCTATGCACATAGGGGGAATACATCCCCAATCAGAGCCCTTTATGGCACTCTCAAATTTTTCAAATTTGAAGTGCCCATTTTGAAAATTTTCCTCTACATTCTCAGAAGTGCACTTGAGAAATCAGCCTGATCAAGTGACCCACTTTGGAGGGTCATATTTTGAAGCCTGTCGCTTTTTATGCAAAACCCATTTGCAAGCCCCCTCAGGTGACATATGTAAATGTGCATGTCAATTTTTAGCTTCTCATAATGACTTTTGATAGGGTTGAAAAGCAAAGATGGAGGGTTATGTCACTTTTTGCTGCTTGCAAACTTTAAGTTTTGTAAAGTAGCCTCTTGTTCAAGCTTGCATTTTGCAACTGGATGATTGTCATGTCAAAATGATTGTTTCTCTCCATTATCCATGCCAAAATGTGCTCACATGTTAGGTTTCAGAGTCTTGTGAACTGATTTTCTATTTTTACTAGGTCAACCAAATGCGATTTCTTCAGTTTTGCACATGTATTTTCTAAAACCTTTAAGAGAGGTCAAATTTGACCTTCAATATCTTTTGATCAATTATTATTCAAGAAAATTCCTCTTGCACATGTTCTCACTGTACCAAAATGATCTACTATGTCTAGTAGCAGCTCACCAAGAGTTGATTTCATACTTTTTCAATGAGGCGATTTCGTGAGTTTTAATTGGTTCTGAACACGCTATTGTAGAAAGTTCAACTGAGCAACTTTGATAGTTAATAACTTTTGCCTTATGATTTGTTTCTCTGAGCCATCTATTGCACTCCAATTTGGAACCAAATGCCCACATTCCTATAATTTTTTATGGCTTCAGGAGGTCGTTTGCCTAGTTTTCCAGGCCAATTCTAGAGCCAGCTTGGCCAGTTTTGCTCATTGTGTAAATATGTCAGAAATCAAATTTTATTGAAAACGGGTATGTGCAGGATCATTATGGGCCAAAAAGTGGCAATAGTATGGGTATTTGTAGGGTATGTGGTTGATGACTTTTCTTTTACCCAAAATTGATGAAACAAAAAGGGTTTTTAGAGGAGATTCTCAACTTTCCACCAATATAAATTATTCTTTAATTTGAATTTAATAAATAATTATTATTTATTTTCTATTAGAATTACAACTAAAGTCCTGATCGATAGGATGATTGAAAAACATCTATAACTTTCAAACAGTATCACATTTTTTGAATCCAAAACATGCGTCACATTCTATGCTTCACATGCTATAGAGTTAAAAAAGAAAAATTAAATTTCATGAAGTTTGACCAAGTTAAGGTGGAATTAGGACATCACGAGTTTTATATTTTTTTTAAAATTTGTAATAAAAATTCATAATTAATTATTTACTTGGAAAAAATTACAAAAATATGCATCACATCAGGACATGGGTCCTCTACTTATATATAAAAATCTTATAAAAAAAATATTATCATTTTATTATGGTTAGAGATTGCTCGAGACGGACACCTACTTCTTATTTTTTCCTTGAAATTTAAAGTACTCTGCATTGAAATTTCAAATTTTCACCAAATGGATTTTTTATTTTTAAAATAAACCTAGTAGTTTAGAAACTACATTCAATTTTATATAGATTCTATTCTTACATATTTTTGAAATAATATAGATAACTTATTCAATTTTTTACATCAAGTTGCCTAACACTAGTTTTTCTAAATTTTTTGTCACTTAAGGGCCTATTTTTTCCATGATGATCCTGCACATACCCAAACCCACTTCATCTTTTCAGTTTTGATGCATTCCAAAGTTGTCCCAAGACAATTTGAGCCTAAAAGTTGTTTGAAAATCATTTTTTTTCAACCAGACCCAAATGGGGACCTGACATGACTTCCACAAGTTGTGAAAGGAAAGTTTGCCAATAAAGATCCAAGCACTAAATTTGAAGAGAAAAATGTATTTGAAGATGGAATTGAGAATAGTATTTTAAATGAGGCTTTGAATGTACCTTGGAGACTTGAAAGATATGTGAAATTGGAAAGAGGAGAAATGCTTTATTCAAACATTGGATGTGAGCAAGGGTTGCACTATAGATGTTTCAGTTGAGTTGTCTGGTTTGGGTACATTGACACTGACTCGTGAGAAAGATAATCCAAAGGATCTTGCAACTTTGTTGAAATGCCACAACTGAAGGTTAGAAATTTTACATCTTATTGTAGGCATAACTAAGAAACCAAAGGTAGATAATTTTATTAACATTGTCTTTATATTTAATTCCTATGACCTTACTCTTGAAATGAAAATGAAAGAAAAACACAGCTAAAATTTTTGAGAAGGCTTGGCGCTATGGAAATTTAAAGAAACAATGAATATATTTTAGTTTTCTTGGGTTGTTTGAATAGTTATATGATGGTAAAAGGAAAATATCACAGGCTAATTTGTTCAAGTTTCCTTATTAGGTGAATGCAAGTTTGCATTTTGCAGCCATGACAGTTGAAAGAGGCTGGTTTGATATTTCAAAATGAACTCCATGTACAAGTAGCCACTGTGCCATGTTGAGAGTTTATTTGTTACTTCAAGGAAGGTATAATACCAATATCAGAAGCATGTGCACCAATAGTAAATGCAATAAAAAATGTTTACATCAAACTAAAAATGGCACACGCCTCTAAGAATTTACATGGTATTGAAAGAGAAAATCTTCTACAGGCTCATATTGTTCAATCTTCTTGATTATTTAGATGCATATGATGCAGGAAGCCACCACACATGTGATGTAGGAGTGTTTGTAAAAAAATCCCCAATCAATGTGGTCTCAGGGAGTGCCACCATTGCAGCCAATATGCATAAGAAGTATTTGTTGAAAGGACATCAGAAACAATCAAGGAGATCTAGTGTACTAGTTGGAAGGAGGTTAAACACAAAAAATGGGGAATAATATGGCCGAAGGATATATTCACAAAATGAATCTATTACAAAATCCTTAGAAAATTTAAAGAAAATGAATGTGGGAAGGAGCCATCATACAAGATGTTCATATAACTCGCCAAATATTTGGTGCTTGCTTGGTGGCATAAGAATAAAAATGGAGAGCCAAGTATAACTAATCTAGATACTCTTAAGTGCAAAATTTCATACAACAGATGATTTAATGAATGTGACTAGCTAGTGAAAAGGAAGACTATGTGCTCATTGAAGAGGGCATAATATACACATATTCAATTTGTTGAAAAGGCCTTTGAAGTTTTTAGGGAAGCATGGCCTGACAGGATCGAACTACATTCAAAATTGTGGTGAATAAAATAGAAAAGTTTGTCAACTACACATCCAAGGTGCAATGTATGAAGGAGTTTGATCTTTAAAATTTTAAAGTATGTAAAGGATATACAAATGTTGCACAATAGAGAATGCTATGGTTTCTTTATAAGCTGAAGATGCCACCAGTTGAGAAGGGAATAACATCTACAAAGGAGTAAAGGGGGTCGATGGAATGAAATTTCCACCATGGAAAGTTCTAGAAAAAGATAAAACACTATCGAGCAACAAAAAAGAGGATTAGGGAAAACAAACAGAGGAGAGCTAATGAGATAAATGGTTGGAAATGAGGGCCAAAATGCAGCCAAATATGGGCCCTACCCCATTGGCTCAGCCAGAAAATATGTGCACTTGTTATTTCTTGTGAGACAACAAGAATGCACGTGAGGAGTGGACCCAACAAAAAATTAAATGCTCGGGGAAAGAATTAAAAGAGGCCTGTTTAATTTTAAATGGCACATAATATAAACTAAAAACTTTTAAAATATACCCTGCTAGCTCATGGGATTTTAGTGAGATCACGACAAAGGTAGTGGGGTGAGCAAGAAGGAGGCTTTGTGTTGCTTTGGTGGGCCCAAGGAATTTTAATGCACAGGTAAAGTTTTCTAAAAGAGGCCTCGCAAATATTGAAAGGCTATCATGTTTTAAATGATAGGGGCCTAGACCATAAAGAATGGAATATTTAAATGGGCTACTTAAATTTGGTTTTAAATGTTGGTAAGTTATGTTTTTAAAAATATTTTTCCTGATAAAGCAGGTGGTTTTTATGAAAGAAGGAAAAGTATTTTGAAATATAATAAAAGTATGGGAAAAATATTTAAGGTAAATGTTGACAAATGGGGTAAAATATTTTCATTATGAAATATTTGAGATCCTTTAGTCTAAAACGTAAATATTTTAAATAAGGTACCATTGAATATTCTTCAAGGAAAATGCAAAATGGGAGGAGAAAAAGATATTCACAAAAAAAAAAATTGATTGCCTTATAAAATGAAAGTGTTGGGCAAATTTTAAAGTGCACGGGAGATTTTTATAAAGTGAATATGTATTCACTATATAAAATATTTTGTTTGTTTAAGGTTAAAATACTAGAAACAAAGATAAAAGTATTTCACGAAGCGACATGATATTCTTTATCTGCAAGGAAAAAAATAAAAGAGGAGGTAAAATATTTTTGCAAGAAAAAATATTTTCAAGTGTAGAATGACAAATGTGCTGAATGTTCGTGGGAAATTTTCTTTTTTACTTTACTAGGTAAAGTGGTGCAAATTTTATTCACGTGGAGATTGTTTCTATTCAAAGGAAAAGGAGGTGAATTTTTTGTTACAAATTGGAGGTAAAATTTCTCTTGCAAAGGGAAGAGAGAGGAGAGATTCTTTTCATTTTTTGTTGATTGAATGGTGGATGGAGCTTCTAGATGTCTTCAATAGATCTTCTTTTGGAGCTGCTTCTCTTTCCTTTTATTCTCTTCTTCTCTCATTTTGTAAGGGGGTTCTAATTTTCTAAAAGCTCTAGGTAGATTGTAAAGCTAGGGTGAAATATGACTGTTACTCAATTAATCTAAGGTGTTAGTGTTCTGAATTGAGTCTCATGTTTATATTTTGTCTGATAATTGTCTCCATGGCTAAAATTTCATGTTGTTTTGAATTCAATAATCAGAGATTACTTGATTTTTTTCATGCATAATGGATGCATTTGAGTTACATCTGTTGTTGCCTTATGTTCTGTGAGTGATGTTATTTCTTTAATGAATGACATGCTACATTTAATGTTGCCTATTATTCAAGGGATAGTGTAATTGCTTCAACAAATGTGACGGGAGTGTTGTGTTTCAGGTGGATTTTTAAGAATGGTTACTAGATAAAGCTTCAATGGTCTTGTTGTCATAATATGATAACAATTGCAAAATATCTTTAGAACATGTTCAATATTGTAAGATGAAATGCTAGTTATATGACTCCATAGCCCATTCCTTGGCACTAGTCAATTATTATGCTTCTGTTGTTTTCAACTTGGTCCCAACTTCTTAAAATTAAAAACCAATTCAATTATGTGTTCTGAGTTATGTATTTTCCATGTTCTACATGTTGGTTAGTGAAATTCATTCAATGTCTTAGCCAATATTGAGTGATATTTTATTTTTCTTAGCATAATTTTGTGAGAACATTATTTGTTAAGCACTATCATATTAGTTGTGTGTTTGAATATTTAGATGTTGCTAAAGGGTCACCCCCTAGGTTGTACAGAGCCTAAAGTGGAGGGGAAATGTGTTATTTCCATTTTTTGTTAGTTGGCCAAATCCACCTTTGAATCTAAACATAAGAAAGTGGCTAGCCTTTAGGATTCATTGGTTCTATTGATTTGGAGAACCAACAAGAGTCATTCACCACCCTAAGTGACTTAGTCCACTTGCATGTTTGTCACTTCATTTTCTCGCATTTAATCTACAATTTCTGAGTTTTTGTTTGTTGTTTCTGCATTTTAGTTTTTCTTTCTTGAATTTTACTAATAAGCATTTCATTCTTATTAGTTTACATTTCATTTACATTCACCTGACATTTAGAAACCTTTGCATGAGTGTTTTGTGTCCTATTGCTAATGCCTTAGTTAGAAAAAGTTCAAAACTCATGTTATTCCATTATAACACACTCATTATGGATCTTGGGTTATCTAAAGCTTCCACTCCTAGTATTGCAACTAGTACACTAGGCATGGATAATACCTTTAGCAACTCTTTTACTTCAAATAACATGCAATTTGACACACAAACTAATCATATCCCATGAGACAAAATAATTAACATTCATGAGGACTTAACACATCTCCAACATGAAGTGAGCCATGAAAAAATTTCAGCTACTACAATTCCTACCATACCAAACATCCATTGCATGCTTGAAAGTGAAGAATGCTTGGATGTTGTGAAACACATAGTTGAGATATATACAAAACATCTTCCTTCAACCTCTAGTGCTTCTCAACTAGAAAACATTGTGGTTAGCTAAGGTGGACCTCACACTCCTTCTCCCTCAACCATAGCCTCAATACCTACCTATACCACCCCTCAAGTCACAACAGCACTATAACAAGTTAGCAATGTGATTCCTTCATCAACTATTCCTATTAGCATCCATAATTCCTATGTGGCATCACATGTTTTGTCTTCTTCTACAATACCATCTATAAGAATTCCATTCACTTTCCCTACCACTACATACACTCCATCACCACTTTCAATCCCCCCATACTACTTATAATTTCCCTCTCATAACACAAGTTTTCCAAACCGCTTCCTCCATGCAAAAAAAAAAATTCACCATAAGCCAAAATCCAAATGGACCACCCACCTATTATGTTCGAAGCAGCCCATTGTCTTTGGAAATATTGTGAACACTAATGCCACAAGGAGTAGAGATGCCTATATTTTGGAAATATGTAGGGAAGGGAGATCCTTCTAACCATGTTACTACCTACTGTTGACAAAATTGTTACCTAGGACTTTAAAAGACACTACCTTGGAATGGTTTTCATCTTTACCAAACAGTTCAATTTGTTCATTTAATGAACTTGTTGATGCTTTAATAAATAATTTCCAAGTGTATATGAATCCCAAGAATACCTTGGCTGACTTGATGAGATGCATGCAAAATGAGGAAGAAAAGATAATTGATTTTATCTCAAGATATCAATCACTTTATTCCCAAAATGATGTCATGATTCTTGACCGACACCTTCAAAAGATGTTTACCAAAAAATTGCAAACTAAACTTTAGGAAAAACTCACTATGATGAAATTCCCCTCCATGCACTTGTGTACTGCCCTTTGTGATTATCACAATTTGGTTAGTAGTTGCGATACAAAGTCCAATTCTAGCCAAATTGATAAATCTAAACCTACCAACCAAAAAAATTCCAAACCGTTTAGAAATTAAAAAAAAGGGTTCTTATAGTTCAACCCCCCTAAACAACTAACTCAAACTATCAACAACCAAGTAGCAGTTATTTATGTTGTGGTGCCCATTAGTTGTGGAGATCCAAAAAGAAAATTCACACCTTTACCTGATACCCTTCATAACACAATGTCCCAACTTCATGATGCACACACTTCCCATCATGAATATGACATGTGCACATACTTCTTCAAATACCCCTACAAAAAAACAATATACTTCATACACTAAATACCTTTCACCAGATCATCCGAACTATGCAAACTTGCACTAGAATATAGAAACATGACTTCCAGACTACCAAACTTCAACCTTCTTTTCCAAAACACATAGAAAACCATCATAAGACAAATCCCAAATCCACAAGATCTAAAATAAGCCAGCAGAGGATTGCAGAGCAGAAACATTTCTCCCAATCCATAGAAGATCTACTCTTCTGGTAGAACACACATACTGGTGGACACAACTTTCACATACCATCTCATGAGAAACTGAAACATAGAATATATCACCATTAGATCACATTAATGAAAACTTCAGAATCGTACAGGCATAGGATCAACATAAGAGAAACATAGAGAACATACTAGAGCACAATCTGAACACATTCATCACTCTTCTCTTATTTATTAATTTTCTCAAAAGTACTTGTAAAATCATCAACACAACATATTTGCAACCACATAAGATAGCTCCATGTACTCACAATATCTCAACAACATCTCAACTATACATGTACAATCTGCAACATTCTAAATAGTGTTGACATCAATGACAACATCAATGAAAACACCATTAGACTAGCCCATACTTGGAAAAATCGTCCCCTTTGTCATTGATGGAAACAAATGGTGTGAAAAACCATCAAAGACAACCTACAAAATATTCTAGGAGAACACCTTCTCTTCTTCTGCAACTATTTTTCACATGACTTTCTCTCCCCCTTTGAAATCAATGGAAAAGAAAAACCTACTCTGATTACTCCCCCTTAGGAGTACACCCATCCTACAACAATTAAAAACCTTTTCTACTCCCCTTGCAGAGTAAACCAATCTATTAGTCCAGATAAATAAATAATCTATGAATCCACTGGACTGATGCACCTTCATATGCACCTAGTTAGGAGGGCCAATGGCCCCCAACCTCTCCCTAAGATGCTCGAAAGTATCCTTTGAAAGATCCTGAGTAAATATGTTTGCAATTTGTTCCTTTTTTGTCACATATTCTATTCTAACCTCATTGTCCAACACTTTTTCTCTCATAAAATGATACTTGATAGATATGTGCTTCATTCTTGAATGCATAATTAGGTTCTTTGAAATGTTTATTACACTTTTACTATCACAGAAAATAGGAATAGGCTCATCAAATATCACACCAATGTCTTTTAGAGTTTTCTTCATCCACAAAACTTGTGTGCAGTAGGATGTTATAGCAATATATTATGCCTCTATAGTGGATAAAGAAACCGAGTCTTTCTTTTTACTCAACCATGAAACTAATCTTCCTCTAAGAAAGAAAGAACCACCACTGGTACTCTTCCAATCATCTACACATCCAACTTGATTAGCATCTGTATAGGAACTTCAAGGTGAAATCATTACTCTTAGGGTACCATAGCCCATAATTCGATGTTCCTTTAAGATATTTATATATCCTTTTTATAGCTATAAGATGTGCTTCTCTAGGATTTGCTTGAAATCTAGCAACTAAACACACTGCATGCATAATATCTGGTTTGGTAGTAGGAAGGTACAATAGTCTTCCAATCATGGATCTTTATTTTCTCTAATCAATCTTAGTAGATTCATCATCCTTGCTTAGTTTACATCTGATTACCATAGGGCTACAAACTAGTTTGGAATCATACATCCCAAACTTCTTCAAAAGTTCTTTTACATACTTGGATTGTGAAATGAATATCCCTTTATTAGTTTGATTAACTTGTAGACCAAGGAAGAAATTTAATTCACCAATCATAGACATCTCAAATTAGTTTTGTATTTTTTTAGCAAACTTTTTACACATACCTTCATTTCCACCAAAAATGATATCAACAAAATAAATAACTACAATCAACATCTTATTACCTTGCACTTGGAAGTAGAGGTTGTTGTCAGTAGAAACTTTGTTGAATCCTTGCTTTGTCAGATATTTGTCCAGTCTTGCATACCAAGCTTTGGGATCTTGCTTCAATCCATACAATGCATTCTTTAATTTACAAACCATGTCGGGCTTGTCAGACAACTAAAACCATTTAGGTTGATCCATGTACACTTCTTCCTCCAACTCACCATTTAGAAAATATTCCTTAACATCCATTTGATATACCTTGAAGTCCTTGTGGGGAGAAAATGCCAAAAAAATTCTAATAGCTTCCATTCTAGCCATAGGGGAAAATGTTTCTTCAAAATATATACCTTCAACTTGTGAATATCCTTTGCATACTAGTTTTTCCTTATTCCTTAATACTTCTCCATTTTCATTTAGCTTATTCCAGAACACCCATTTTGAGCCAATCACATTTTTGTTCACAGGCCTATGGACTATTTCCCATGTTTGATTCTTTTATATCTTCCGCAATTCCTCTTTCATCTATCTCTCATCCAACTTTCATATTCACATGCTTCTTTTACAGATTTAGGTTCTATTTTAGAAAGTAAACACAAATATACCTCAGCTGCAACTTTGCTTCTTCTCTTCACATTTTCACTCAATTATTTTATCTTCCAAATGATTCTTCTATACATATTTAGGAGTCCTAGTAGTAGGTTCAAGTTCATTCTCTTCTTCTTCTTCTTCCACTTGTTCTTCTTCTTTCTCTTCTTATTCCTTCTCCTTATTTTCTTAAAGTACACGTCCACAGATAGGATCATTAGGTTCAACTTCACTTATCTCAATAGGTCTATTTATTTCTTTAGAAACTTTCACATTATCACTTTCCATAATCTTTCTCAATCTTTTGTTAAAACATATGTATGCCTTGCTAGTAGTAGAGTATCCAAGAAATATTCCTTCATCACATCTAGAATCAAACTTTCCAATATTTTCATGATCTCTTTTAATATAGCATCTGCTTCCAAATACCTTAAAATATTTCACAGTAGCAGTCTTATAAGTCCATACCTCAAAAGGTGTCTTTGTGCTATTGTGTTTTATTTGAACTCTATTAAGAACATAAATAATTGTATGTATCGCTTCTCTCCAATATACATCTGGTACATTGGACTCTTTCATCATATTTCTAGCAACTTGTGTATTGTCCTATTTTTCCTTTCAACTTCTTCATTCTATTGTGGGGTTCTTGGAGCAAAAAACTATCTTTTTATGCCATGCTTCTCATAGAATGCATGCAATTCACTAGAAGTGAATTCGCCACCTCTATTAGATCTCAAACACTTGATTTTCAAATTTACTTCATTTTCCACTCTTGCTTTGAATACCTTAAGCCTATCCAGGGCCTGATTCTTTTCTCTCAGAAAAGAAACCCATGTCATTCAAGTGTAATCATCAATAAGCAACATGAAATATTTGTCACCATTCAGGTTTCCAGTCTTAGTCAGACCATAGAGATCAGTGTGTACTAACTCCAACATTCCGGTAGTAGAATTTTCTTTTCCCTTAAAGCTACATCTTGTTTATTTTCCCAATTAACAACTTTTGTAGATAGCATTAGCAGGTCATGTGATTCTAGGAAGTCCACAAACAATCTCCTTAGCATTGATCTTGACTAGGTTATCAAAGTTCACATGTCCCATTCTCCTGTGCCATAAACAACTTTCACTGATTTGGGATAAATGAAAATGACCATCAACTCCCTTCAGTTGAGAGATGTCTCCATGAGTTCTTCTAGTAGCAATCATATCTCCATTTCTAGATCCTTTTCTGATTTCACAAGTATTGTTATAAAACACAAGTTTAAAGCCATTGTTACACATTTGACCAACACTCAGAAGGTTATGTCTCAGATCCTTCACATAATATACATCACCAGTATTGTGCACTCCATCAAAACTAATTGAACCTTTACCACAGATCTTAGCCCCTAAATCATCACCAAACATAACTAAAAAACTATCATATTTTTCAAGCTTAGTGAACTTACTCTTACCTCTAGTCATGTTATTTGAACATTTGGTAATTGATATACCAAATAGTATTCATCCTTTCTTACATGAAAAGTAGTAACAAAGGTACCTTCCATCATATTCTTCCTAACCTCTAGAGCCTTCTTGCTTACACATTTTCTAGAGTTAGTGGATACAGATTTATTTTCCAAAGCTAAGAATAAGCATTTACTATCATTAACCTCATTGTCAGATTCATCATCAGAAATACCTGCCTCTTCCTTAACATCGTACAACTTCTTATACTTCTTACCCTTCCTATCCTTATCCTTATAATACTTTTTCTTTTTATGTATAGCTATATTCAGACATCTCGAAGGATAATGATCAATGTTACGACAACTAAAGCATTTAAAGGGTAACATACCTTTATATTTTTTGGTGCCTTTCTTCAATTTCCTAGTGAAGTTTGCTTCCAACTCTTCATCATCGCTATTTGGTTCTTCAATCTTCAAAGTCTTAAATTTCATTTATGTCTTCTCTTCTGTCTTTTCATCTTTCTCAAAATTCCTTATCTCAAATACTTACAAGGTGCCAAAAAACTCTTCTAGAGTGTACTTCTTATGATCATACATTTCTTCAATAACAATGTTCTTGTCACTATAACATTTTGGTAAAGTGATCGGGATTTTCTCGATGATATCTTCATTTGATAGTTTTCTTCCTTGATTTCTAACTTCATTTGCTGCTAGTTCAACTCTTTGAAAGAAACTTTTAAATTATTCACCATCTTCCATCTTTAGGTTCACAAATCTATGCTTTGCCTCTAGGCTCTTGGTCAATTTTAGCTTTTCATTTCCTTCATACATGTCTTCCAACTACTTCCATACTTCATATGCAGTATCTAGAGAATTAACCTTAACTCGCTCATTTTTAGATAAACCACTACAAATCACACACTTCACCTTCTCATTTTCTTCATAAGCAAAGAATCTCATATGTAGAATTAACACCACTAGATGGAGGTGTATAATTTGTCTCTACAGCCTTCCAAGTCTTAAAACCAAGAGAGACAATATATCCTCTCATCTATCCCTTCCAAACATTGTAGTCAGTTGCATCAACCATAGGGATTTCCATCTTGTGTGCCATCGAATCTTCCTTAAGCAGTTAAGCTCTACACAAGGAACCAAAACCTCTAATACCAATTATTAAATAGGTGCAAAACAACTAAGAGGGGGGTGAATCAGTTGTTACACAAGTTCAAACTTCAAACTTTATCACTTATCAATTCTTTAACCACACTATTCTATTATTAAATATGAGCATGAAACACAAATAACATAAAGTAAATCAACACAATGAACACCAGATTTTTATGTGGGAAATCAAATAAGGGAAAACCCATAGTAAGGGTTAAATCACAATATAAATATTATAAAACTAAATACACAGGCTCACTGCCCATAAGAGGACTCACTATCCAAATACAAAGGATCACTACCTACAAAAAGGACTCACTATCCAAATTCAAAGGCTCACTACCTACAAAAAGGACTCACTATCCAATAGGGAGGCTCACTTCCTATAGATACAAAAGAGAACAAAAGATCCACCACAAAAATTAAAGCACATTCACAAGATTATAGAAACCTTCAACTCACTGCCTTCAACACACTAAAAACTACTATCACTACTAACTCACACACACACTTCTGCTCTTATGATTTGTGGCTCGATTTCATCACTTTGCATTACACTATCATCCAACTCTTCACAATTCAACTTGCTTTTATACCATTCTCAACCTTAGAAGAAATCACTAAGGTCAGCCACAAATAACCCATTTAATAAATTCAAATTAGGTCAGCAACTCAAAATTCCCGCAGTGGAAAGGAATAAGAGTGGACCAATAAAATTATTTTTCAAGATCAAAAATAATATTCTCGAATCAACCACATGCTTCCTCAATTAATTTTTTTAATTTTTAAAATGAAGTGTAAACACTAAGTTGGCAAAATCTAATGGAAACACAAATGAACAATGATGCACATGCTTTCCAACATGAAGATGACACATGGACACCTCAACATGATTCATTATTCATAAGACTTCATCTCAGACTTCTTTAGATATGTCTACAAAAAAAAAATACTCCATACACTAAATACCTTTCACTAGATCATCCAAACTATGCAAACCTGCGTTGGAATATAGAAACCTAACTTCCAGATTACTAAACTTCAACCTTATTTTCCAAAACACAGAAAACACCATCATAGGAAAAATCCCAGATCCACAAGATCTAAAACAAACTAGTGGAGAACTGTGGAGTAGAAACATTTCTCCTAGTCCATAGAAGATATGCTCTATCGGTAGAACAGACATACTGGTGGAAACAACTTTCACATACCATCTCACCAGAAACTAAAACTTAGAATATATCACCATTAGATTACCATAATGAAAACTTCATAATTGCATAGGAATAGTATCAACACAAGAGAGATGTGAAGCACATACCGGAGCACAATCTAAACACATTCATCATGCTCAATTCTCTTCTTTATTAATTTTTTCAAAATCACTTGGAAAATCATCAAAACAACACATCTACAACCATATAAAATAGCTCCATGTACTCAAAACATCTCACCTATACATGTACAATCTACAACGTATTGAATAGTGTTGACATCAATGACAACAACACCAAACTAGCCCATACTTGCAACAAAGAGAACATGATCACCAAGGAATTTTTGGTATTTCATGATATTTATCAAGATGACTATGATAAATTGAAAGCATGGATCAAGACACACAATAGTTTTTCTCACGCTACAATAGGATCGATTGTCCTTCCATTACAAATAGGGCCAAAAACATTGGATTTCACATTCTCCATCATCCTAATGTCGAACTAGTTTCATTTGAGCCTAGGCCATCCATGGCTTTGCTCAATGAAATTTGTCCCTTCGGTTATTCACAAATGCTTAAATTTTCCATTTGAGAATGAAATATTCATTTTTCACCATAGGGCTTTAACCCCTTGTCTTCCAAAGGAAACTTTTCCTTAGAAGCCTTTTGGCCTAAGCCCATGGAACCAATAACTCCTCGACAAGATTTATTTTTCATAGCTTACCAAAAAATTAAAGCAAAGAAAATAGTGGAATTGTCTATCTGCAACATGTACCCATCCACTTATGACACTCCTATCTTAGATGAAACCATGCTTCAACCTAAAAAAATCCAAACAACAAAGACCAACCAACACCAGAAACTCTCTTGACATTGTCCAAGACACCAAGAGACAATGAAAGTAACTCCATCATGTCTCCTCGAATAAAATAGGTTTAGAAAGCAAAGGAGAAAGTGGATGAAAAACCTTCCATCGTTCCTTCCCTTAGGGAAGAAAAGAAACCTATGGTTGATCAACTTGCTCCTTCACAAACACAACTTGACAACAAAACCAAAAGAAATAGAGGAGCTAGGGAGCGTAGCCATAGACGTCATGCCCTTGCTTGCAAGTTACATGAATAAGAAAATAAAGAAAATTACAATCCACACTTGACAGAAGCAATGCATGATGAACCTTCTCCCCAACCCCAACAAAATAATCCCATACAACAATCACAAAAAAGGTACACTATTCATTGTAAATTATCATTTGTCCTCCTATTGTGATTAATCTAAATGATGATGATGAGATTGCTAAAATTGACGAAGAGGTGCATAATGATATAAACACATTGTTATCCTCTTCCAGGAGCTTAAATGAAAAATCTCCTATAAAAAGCATTGAACCTAATGCTTTCCCTAGTTCAACACTTGCTCTTTTCCCTTTAGCTAGTTGCCTACCCTTAACATATAATGAACGCGACTGGGAGGCGAATGACTTGGTAGATGGTTGACTTGCATTTTCCTTGCTATTCTTTTGAATTTTCTTTTGTGTTTTTTCCTGTGCATAATGTGACCCCCCTTCCTATTTTGTTTTATGTTCCTTCTCTTTGTTACATTCCTCTATTTGTACCTTCATTCTTCTCTATGTCATACATCACTTTCGCCTTTTTTCTTTTTTTTCTTGTGTTTTCCTTTTGGGGATGACACAAGGCATTGAGACATCAATGTCTCTTTCATGTTGACCCAAAAGGCCCTTTTCTTTTTCTTTTCCTTTTCTTTGGTCTTTTTCTTGTGTTTTCCTTTTGGGGATGACACAAGGAATTGAGACATCCATGTCTCTTTCATGTTGACCCAAAAGGATTTTTATTTTTCTTTGCCTTTTTCTTTTGTCTTTTTCTTGTGTTTTCCTTTTGGGGATGACACAAAATGTTGAGACAACCTCTGTCTCTTCCATGTTGACCCAAAAGGTTCTTTCTTTTTCTTTTTTTTCATTCTCTTTGTGTCATTCTTCTAGTTCTATGTATTTTGGGGGTGATGACAATTTCGAGCTCTTTATCCAACATTGCAGAAAAGAACATACTGACCCCAAATCCATGGATCCCTTATGTGTTTGGTGTTTTCATTTTGGGGGCAACCCTTCCTTTCCTTTTTCCTTTTTCCTTTCCTTTGCATGATGTGGCCTTACTCGAAAACATATGACTTGGCATAAGGGCTTTCCAAGTTGGTTCTCATGTTTTTATTCTTTTTTTTCATTTTTTCATTTGCTACTTTAAAGTAATTTCTCATAGTACGGTGTGTAGCAATTCCTTTAAAGTGGGGGAATACATTGGCATTATCATTTTTCATTTTTCCTTTTTTCCTGGTTCTTAGTGCACCCTTGTTACTTCATACAATGTGTTTTGTTGCTTTTTGGATGACATTTGGTATAGTGTCCTTCATGAGCATGATCTATCTTAGCATATTACATTCCTCTTAGTGGCTTGATGCAACACACTACATCCCCTAAGTTGTGAATCTTCTATTCTTTGATTGCTCCTCTCTTGGAGACATTAGACATAATGTTCCCTAAGTTAAAGATCTCACATGAACTAAGAAAGACTCCTTTTAATATATTTTTCATGTTGCATTCTACATTTGTTATATGACCACCTTGCATAACACAACTTGCATGCATTTGGTGCCATCGTGTTTGTTCATGAGCTCCAAGCATACGAAGTTTTGCTTGTCTCGCGAAGCTCGAAAAGTCATTTTCTTTTATGGTGCCTTATTAAAGTTATTAGGAGTTATAGCTTTGGTATGGTAGAGTGGGAAGCCCATTCCAAGGCATTTATTTCCCCATAGCCTCCTGCATGTGTGTCAGTGCATACCAACCATGAGTATATTTTTCTCACCTTTTTCGACCTTCTCACCTGGAGGATAGCCATGAGTTTCATTGCCTCAAAGTGAGTATTTTTTTTCAAAAAAATAGCCTAGATCTAATCCACATTGTGTTGGACAAATGATCGAAGCTTGATTTGATCCATTCTTTCATTATCTTTCATTTTTATCTCTTTCATCTTTGGCATTATGTTCTTTTTCTTTGTCATTATTCTTGATATCATGCATGTTCCTTTTGCACTTATGTTGGTTTGTTATGAGATCTTGATCCTGGGAGCTTGATCACCCCTCTCGATCATTTTTGTCCTATCTTACCATCATTGGTTCATAGGAACCCCTCTTGATTACACATTGGTCTAGTTTAGTGTGAGTTTGAAGCAATTTCATCCTCTCACTAAAATGGCAGCTAAATGTGGACACCGAAAAAGTAAACCTTCTACTTTTTCTATCTTGTTTAGGTCTTCCTTGTGACCTTGGCTTAGTTTTTCCTTGATTTAATGTTGTAACGTGGTCAACACATTCGCATTAGGTCTTGGGCCCTAGCAAATTAAAAGAATTCAAGTGGTGCCTTAAGTGTTGTGAAGTGTTGTAACAAACTTTCACACTTTTCTAGGACCTTATTAATATAATTCACCTAAATAACCTCTTTTTATCACTTACCAAGCCTTATTTCAAAGTGTTGTAACAAACTTTCATGCTTTTCTAGGCTTGTCATCAATAATTCAATGCTTTCTTATGTGTAAATGACCCCTTTATACACTTACATGCCCTACTTAAGTGTATTTTTTAGAATAATCCTGTTAAACATCATTTAATACACTTTAATTACTGACACCCACTTAAAATTCCCTGGTGGGACCAAGTCACCACTTGGGGTGACTTAGTCCCATTTGGCTTAAAAATCAAAATTATTTCAAAATTCTAGCAGGATATTATTTTCTAAACCTTGAGGTTGGCCTATGATGTAGTAATTTTGGGAGATTTTGTATAATCATGTATAAATATTGGGTTTTCCTCTCATTTTCATCCTCTTCTTAATCTCCAACACTTTCTTAATTTTCTAATGAAGCAATCAAGTGATTTTGCATTCAAGCATTTTGTCTATGAGAGTATTCAAGTACTTTGGAGCTTCTACTTTCATATCTTCAGATTTCTACTTCAAGGGTTTGGTGAGTTTTAGCATTGCATGTTGTTCATTGATCATTCTGTTTTCATTTCATTTCATTTTCAAGGGTTTAATTACCAAACCAAGGTTTGACCAAGGAAAACCCCTATTCACTAACCCTTAACACTTTTTCCCCTCTTTGCATGTGTTTTGTAGGTCTTGTGTGTAGATTTGTCTAGGAGAAAGATGTGAAAAGGTGTCAACAATTCATCAAAGTATTTCAAAGTCAAAAAAACCCTAAAAGAAGCTTGGAGATCACCTATAGGTTAGATTCTTTAGATTTGAATCTAGAAACCTATCAAGGAGTTGAAGTGCAGACTTGGAGCTATAGATTGCATCTTTGAATTTCTTGAAATCTGAAGATGAAATAATTTTCCATCAATGGCTAATTAGTCCCACTACCAAGCCTGAAAAGTGTTTTCTAAAGCTTTAGATACCCTTTGGCTAAAACCTGTTTCAACAAAATTTAACCGAAATAGGACTAAGTTGCCCAACTTGGTGTAAGTGTCCTAGTAGGCTTCAACAGTGATTTCTACAAGCTTCTAGAGCTCCTCTGCATCACTTTCTAGTTTCCAAGTGCACCTCTTCAGTTTTATTAATTTCTATTATAGTTTTTTTGCATTTTTAGTTCATTCTACATATCACATTATGTTTTCAAACATTTTGCATTTCCATAGTTTTGCATCATTAGTCTATCTTATTTATGAATTTCCATCCTTAGGAACAATCTCCCTTGATAGATTCCAATCCTTATTGCATTGGAATCTCATGGAATTGTTCTTAAATGTGAGCATTACAAAATTGGATTCCTCTTCCTTCATTCCCCTTTTAGGCATGGATAAGAAAAGTAGTGAACCAATTTTCTTTGTTCATAGTCATATATAGAGTTTCCATCATATCATATATATATATATATATATATATATATATATAAAATAAAAACTCCATAATAGTGTCCATCACATAGTCCATCATAAAATTCGATAAAGTCCTTAATAATGTCTATAGTCCATAGAGTGTCTACCACCTAATAAAATACATGTGCAGAGGAGTCATAATATACATATGGATACATATAACACATCATGATGCCCTGAATCAATAAAGAATAAATGAATCTACTCAAGAATCTATCCAAAATAATTTGTATGCCAACTCTACATCTATGTATAATATTTGTTGTGTGTTTGTCAAAACTGGGGACCATGTACCTATCAGCCCTATTCCCCATCCCAATTGATAGCCTCATCCAATTGCTAAGGATACATTGGATCCTTCCTCCCTATCTTTCCTGATCTAGACAATGCTACTAAGCATGATCTAGATGGCCCTGACTAAACCAACATCCTCTCAAATACCTTTGAGTTGGTTGAAGCTCTTCGCAATGGATCTGGCACTACGTTGTAGTATAGCCCCATCCAATAACCCACCTCCTGGGTGCTTTGGGATTTGAGGGCATCCATATCTCACCTATACCGATCTCTATTGGCATGTATCCTGCTCCTAGGCCTCTTATGCCAATTTGAGGCTCTCCACCTATGCATTTTCCCTCTCGAAGCATGCTAGAACCTCATACCTCTCCCTTTAGCTCTTGTCATTACCCAATGCAACCTCTACAACTTGTGCCCCCCTCATGGCCTCATCCTTCTCTACTTGATGTGTTTGTGCCTAGGATTTTACCTATTGGTCCTACTATAGTGCATCATCTCTCACCCTCTGCATCATCTCAAATAGGCTTTGGGATATCTCTAGTTTTGTTTGACCTAACTCTACCAATATTGATGCCTCATCCCTCTCCCCCTGGGAACCCTCCAATAACCCCTACAACCTCTCCACCTCCTAGAATATCCTGTCTATCTCTTCCCCTGCATCTACCTCCATCTCCTAGCCTCCCTCTCCTCCTCTTAGCCTATCAACCTCCAGTTTTAACCTCTCCCTCTCTACCACAAACCACCTCATTTGGTGTCGTAGGATAATAATTTGTGCCTCTTCTCCTGCCAATATGATAGTTGGTTCCTTTGCTAGTGGTGTCTAGTACACCACTAAGGCCCTCTTAGCCACCTCTGGAACCTCCACATCCATATCCATGGATACCCTATCATCTTCCTACACTGCCTCCTCCTCCCTCTCCCCATCCCCCCTCCATCTCCTCCATGGCCTCTCTTGTACCTTCTCCTTCACAAATCCAACGACTAGCTCGATTGGATCCATTGTGGTAATCCTTAATGGCAGTCTTCCATGCCACCATGCTGCATATTTTTCAATGAACCTTGGGTCATCTGTCTTTCCTCTCCATCCCCATCTTGCATCCTTCAATTGTGCCTAGTCCTGTATAGCTCTAGCAAGGGCCACTACCTACCCTCATGCTACCTCTCAAGTAATTTTCCTAAATATCACCTTAGGAAACAAGATGTCCTAGTGGATGCTGAATTGTCTAGTAACACGCTCCATTCTATATAGATCAATAATATATGAGTCATATCCAATCAAATAATACCAGGTGAACATGAAGTTCTTGTACCATAAATCCTCTTTCCTCTAGTCCTTGAAATCCCTATCTAGATATGGTCTCCATACTATTTGATCTATAGTCAACTCTTCAAAAATCCACCTCCAGTAGTACAAACTCCCTACCTGTGTGTAGTGTAGCATGTTTCCATAATCAAATCCTACAAGAAGTCCCTCTACATGCTAATGTGGCATCAAAATTTCAATCCTAGTAATCTGATGTGTTCCCATGCCCACACCTATAGCAGGGTGACATGGGTAACACTGACTCCCCCTATGTAGTAGACCATGTGCATTTCCTTGTAAAGTTGTGCCGATATGTAGGGACCCCATGCAAACACCCCATGTCTCCTCTCCACAATGTGTTGAACCACCTCAATCATCTTGAGGCTAAAAAACTTCCCACTCCTATTTGGCAGGAGGACTCCACTTATCAAAGCACATAAGAATAATGGTAGTGGTGGTGCAATCCCTATACAAGCATCTATGTCTAGCTGCATCCCCTGGTAGGGGAGGTCCATTGTCCTAAATGTAGCCCACAAGCTCAACTCCAATGGTTGTCTCCCTACCCTAGTCACCAAATGGCCTCAAATAGGTAGCCACAAAATCCTCCATACATCCTCCAATGTCACTATCATCTCCCCAATCCAGAGAACAAAAGTGCTAGTCTCTAAACTCCAGCTTTCCATCAACACAATCAACAAGGACATGTGTGCTTGTATCACTAAGAAGGTGGTCATGTGCAATAGTCCCACTAGATCCAGTGTCTCCATGTCTATTGGTGTGAACCCCTCGATTGAGGGCATGACCAAGTGCCTCTCTCATGTCCATAGAGTCTCAATGCTCTGCATTCATCCACACAATCTATTAGTTTTTCTTCTCATTTTCTTTCTAGTTGCCACTTTCATCTTGTCCCTATTTTTGTGTGTTTTCCCCTATAGGGTACACATTCGCCCCTTTATTTTTTGCATGTTTTCCCCTAGAGGGTGTGTGTTTGCTCATTCCATCTTTTAATCATGTTTTCCCATTGGCACAACACATTTTCCCCTTAAAATCACCCTTGGTGGGTTTTCCTCTTAACTCAATGAGTTCACCTTTTTCATTCCTTGGGAGTGGGTTTTCCACTTCTCCCAAGGGGAGAATGCATGTTTACCCCTATAAAACTTGTCCCTGTTGGGTGATCCAACATTCTCCCTTTTCCTTTTGGGTGATTACACATTCGCCATTTCCTTGGATGGGAAACTTCACACTCACCCTTTACTCTGAGGGTTGATCTCACAATCGCCCCTGCAGAGATTCATGTTCACCTATTCCTTGTTTTGGCAATTTTACAAGCACATATCCCTTTGTGTATCTGCCACTATGGATGTGTACTCACCCATCCCACACCCACGCATCCATTTGTCCTTATAGAGGTGAATGTGCTTTGGTGAAAGGGTGAATCTACCATTTTGTGATGCTCCTATTTCATCCTAGACTACCCCATCCCATAAAAGAAATAAAAAATGTGCTAAAAATTGATGAATTAAAATCACAAATTTTGTTTTCAAAGCCTACCTGTCAGGGTAGCACTCATAGGTAGTAGAAGTCTCAGATGGTGTCTGCACAGTGGATAATCTCCTCATCTACCATTGCTTGGCTGCCTCATCACCTCTAGCTCTCTCACTCAATCGCTCGATGACGTGTGTGCACAATGAAAGCAATGTGAATAGTGATTTTTAAATTTACTATTTGTAGGTTTTTAAATTTTAAAACCTATTTAACCTTGCTAATTTTGGGGTAATTTTTAACCTTTTTTTAATCCTTCTACCCCCTTTCTTCCATAGGCCACCATTTGCACCCTATGTGTTTTATTTACTCCATTCAAAGGTCATTCTTCATGGTTTTTCATCCTCGACGGCGTGCTACCCTCCATTTCTCCATATTGAGAAGTCTCTTGGGCCCCCTTTTCTTCCCCATCCATCCTCTCAAGGGGGTATACCCTACCATATTTTTCAATTCCTCTTCCCTATCCATTTCCCTATGAGACCAATGCATTTACTAAAATCCTTTTCTTCTATCGAGTCATTTGCACTTTATTTTTATTTAGAACATTGTTATCCTAACAATATTTCAAAGAGGGGAAAAATGTGGACACCTAAATTTGACCACCCCCATATGGTAAAATTCATTCTCATATTCTTCTATCTTGTGTCCCTAAACCATATCAATCAAATAATTTATTATTTGGTTGAAATTTGTCCTATACCTAAGGTTACCTAATGATCCAAAAGGATCTAGAAGACCAAAAATTTCATAGTATCAAAATCTAATGAAGCTAACATCATCGCATTAATATTGTTGACACAACCCTAGCACAATTTTAATCACATCAAAAGGAGATCATATGCTTGAGATATGCACGGTCAAAGTTGGGGTCAAACTGGGTATAGAGGCTAGTCAAAAAGGAAAAAAATAATCACCTCCAAATTGGTCAAAATCAACATCATGATGACGAGCTCTTTGCCATGAGTCCAACACCATTTGTTTCATCAAAAATAGATCTTGTAGGACAAAGTTATGCCAAATCAAAGTTTCATTGAAAATGGGTTGACCATGTTGACATCAACATGGTGACATGGATGCACAGATAGTAGCCAATGATGACATGGCATGTATAGTTCAAAAATGATGATGTGGAAGCTCCTCATGAAGACACATAGAAAGCCGACATTGCATGAGTAGCCAAGTTGGACAAACCAAATGTTGACACGTGTCAACAAACAAGTGAATGAAAAGTTGTCGCATGGTCCAATGGCAAGGTGCCACATGGTAGGCCATGGATGGATTTCTTGGTTTGTTTATCTAGAAGAATGGTTTGGAGGCTTGAACCATGAACCTCCTCATTGGTATTTTTTAGCTACACCAACAAACCACCTGAGATTCTTGGTAAAGATAATACGGCAAGTTTTATTTAATAAGTTTAAATGTCGAATTTGGAGGGGAGGTGGTTTGAACAACCACCAAACCCACTCCAAGCAAACCCACCTACCAATGTGCTAAGTGCATGATTTGAGAGGATTTTGGCATCAAGATTTATTTAAATAAATTTTAAAAAATGAATACTCCCATATATGAAAGATTAGCCCTCTAAAATTAAAACAATGTTAATCCCCTTAAACTGATTAGCCTAAATTAAAGATATTTAAGGGCTTAAATAAAATATTAAAAGATATTAATTTTTTTTTTTAAAAGGGGTTTTATTATTTTGTAAGCCAAAAATTATAAGGGCTCGTAATTAAAAGGGTTAAATTATTTTGGGAAGATTATTTTAAAATTAACGGGGATTTTCAAAGACTTTTACTTGTAAAAGGGAGATATGGCTTGATTTTGTAAATCATATGGTTAGTAACCATATTGGATAAATTTCATGTATAAAAGAGTGGTAGATGGTGATTTTTGTGAGGAAGCAACTTTCTTTTGGGAAAGGATGTCATGGTGGAGAAATTAAGCATATTGGGAAGGAATTTTGAAGGTGTTGGTAGGAAACTATGAGAGACTTTGTAATGTAGGTTTTGAAGCTTGGATGATTAATAAGGAAAATAAGATTGGAATCATTAATAAAGTGGTTACTCATTAAGAAGCTGACTTGGATATGTAGCCCAAACATATGGGTGAACTTCATTATCAAGTTCCTTGTTGTCTCTCTATTCTCTCTCTTCTTTCTATTCTCTCTCATTCTTTCCAATTTTAATTCTTAATTTGAATGTTAATTACATCATTTAAGTAATTATTTTATGTCATTAGGCTAAGAAAAGGATTAAGTGAACTCAATTTCTATAAGTTCAAAGGTTAAAATACATAACCATGCAACTCTATTTCTAATTGAGATAAAATATGTAATTTGGAGTAAAGTGAAAATTATTTGTAACCCTTTAATTACAAATCAAGTGTGGTATCAGAGTAGTTTAATAGAAAAAATTGCAAGTGGTGGTGTTAAACAGGTTGAAATTAAAGCGAGGAGAAGGTGCACTTGAGGAGATTAATCCAGATATCAGATCGAGGAGAGATACTTGAAGACAAACCATGGAAAAACTAGAAGGAAAACCTTCTAGTCTTGAAATATTTGTGAATGAAGAATTATTTCACAAAGCATTCCTAGATATGAAGATGGTGGTGGAAGAATTGTACAAAGACCATCAGAAGAAAAAGGAGAGGAAAAATAGAAAGAAGGAGGAAGGTGAATCCTCTTTGAAAGACAACAAAGGAAAAGGAGTAGGAGGTGGTAGTGACCCTCATGAACCTCCATCTCCATCTCTTTCATCTTATTCTTCTTCCTCCTCTTCATATTATTTTTATACTTCTTCCCCAAAGAAGAAAAAACCTGTATAGTTTGAATCAAATTCACCTTTGTTAAAACTTGATGTTAAATTTTAATTTCCAACCTATAATGGAGAACTAGTTGCAAAGAAAATTGAAAATTGGATAAAACAATTTGAATTTTATTGCAGGGTATAGAAGTTCATTGATGATGCTTCAAAGATCTAATTATCCACTCTTCACTTAAGAGGCACAAATCTAATCTTGTGGGAGAGGAAAACTTGGGAAGATATAAACCACTATGGTAAAATTATTTCTTATTGGTTTGAGTTTATTGATGCACTTAAGAAACAATTTTATCCATTAGGGCACATGCAAAAAGCAGTAATGAATTGGAAATCATTAAGGCAAGAGAAAGGACAAATTGTACAAGAATATACACAAGATTTTAGGAAAAAATAAATAAATTAGGAATTCCTTTATACACACAAGAAACTTTGTTGAAGTATATAGGTGGATTACATGAAAAATTGAGCCATACAATACTTATGTCCAAACCAACTAACCTTGATGAAGTTAGTGTGTAGGCCATTCATCTTGAAATAGGCATGAAGAGAAGCCATGATAGTTTCTTAATGGAATCAAGTAAGGAGAAAGGAAATAAGAAAGGGAAGAAGGAAATGTAGTAGACAACTTCCGTGAAGAAAGAGGATGAGAAGCCTTATTGCTCACACTACAAAAAGAAAGGGCGAAGATGAAAAATGTCAGAAATTACACCCTGATCAAAAACCAAAGTGGTTCAAAGATCGTAAGGGTAAGCAAAAGACCACGGCCATCATGCAAGACCTCAGATCAGATTTCGATGATGAAACCAAGATAATAGTTTTGGGTATAAAAGGTATCATTACTATTGCTAGTACTAGTTCCCATGCTTCTTTTGTAAAGAATAATGAGATCCCTATTGAAAGTAAAAGGAATGAATTGTTTCATATAAGTACTCTTGCAAAATAGAGTAAAATTGATACACTCATAGATAGTGGATCACAAGTTAACTTAATCTCTGAACAAGTTGTTAAGCAATTGGGATTAAAAACAACACCTCATCCAAAACCATATCCAATGGGTTGGGTACATGATAATGCTCTGTTACTTATGTTAAGACAATGTAAACTCTGATTTTCAATCACATCCAAGTTTGTAGATGAGGTAGAGTTAGATGTAATTCCACTTGACATCCATAGGATGGTTTTGGGAAGTCCTTACTTGTATGATAGAAATTCCATTTTCTACAGGGAACATAATAGGTATCATTTGTTTAAGGATGGAATTGAATTCATTGTGAAAGCTCATCACATGAAGAATGATAAATCTATTAAAAGAACAACGCATTTGAAAATGGTTGTAAATGCAAGCAAGACATTAACCCTCATGTCTATAATAGCTAGTGATATTAAGCATGAAGATCAATTAATTTCTAATCATGATAAGGTTTCACAGATAGCATAGTGTGACGATCAGTTGCAAGCACATTTAAGCCTTCAGCCAAAGGTGGTAAAAGAGGGTTCAAATGATTCATTTTCTAATGATCTTCCTATTTAGGAGATTCAACAAGTTGATACTTTTCCTTCACGTCAATATATTCAGTATTGTTGCTTATCATTCTACTAGTTATCTCTATGTAGATAGTGGATGCGACAAAGAGTATTGATGGGTATCTAGTTTAGGGTGTGTACAGGATCATGATGGGCCAAAAAGTGGCGATATGATGGGTACGTGTAGGGTATGTGGCTGATGAATTTATTTTTATCCAAAATTGATGAAATTAAAAGTGTTTTTAAAGGAGATTCTCAACTTTCCACCAATATAAATTATGCTTTACTTTGAATTTAATAAATAATTATTATTCATTTTCTATTTGAATTACAACTAAAGTCCTAATTGATAAGCTAATTGGAAAAAATCTATCAATTTCAAACGACATCTGATTTTTTAAATATGAAGCATGCATCATATTCTATTCTTTGCATACTCTAGGATTAAAAAAAGTGAATTTCATGAAGTTTGACCAAGTTAAGGTGGTCAAGCATACAAGTTTTTTATATTTTTGAAAAGATGTAATAAAAAATTAATAATTAATTATTTACTTAGAAAAAAATTATAGAAAAATAGGCATAACATCAACACATGATTCCTCTACTTATATCTAAAATCTTATAAAAAATAATTATCATTTTATTATGATTAGGGTGGTCAGACAGACACCTAATTCTTATTTTTTCCCTGAAATTTAAGTACTACTACATTAAAATTTCAAATTTTCACCAAATAGATTTTATTTTTTAAATAAACCTAGAATTTTAGGAACTACATTCAATTTTCTACATATTCTATTCTTTAATATTTTTAAAAGAATATATACAACTTATTCAAATTTTTATGTCAAGTTTCCAGAATTTGAGTTTTCTAAATTTTTTGCCACTTAACGGACTTTCTTTTCCATGATGATCCTGCACATACCCTTTATTGTATCAAATATGCTATCTCATTTTTCATCTTGTTTGTGATGGGAAAAATATATAAAATTCTAGAAGGGTGGACAAAAGATATTGGGCAAGTGAGGCAGAAATTCCCTCACTTAAATTCTATGTAAACAGTAGACTTTTGGTGGTCCAAAAGCTTCTCAATTGGGAGGAATGATCCAAGAGAATCTAGAAGACCAAAAATTTCACAATCTCAAAATTTTACAAAGTTGGCATCATCACATAGAGCTCATTGACACAATCCTAACACAATTTGAATCATGTCAAAAGGAGATCATATGCTCGATATATGTGTGGTTAAAGTTGGGGTTAAATCGGGTACAAAGGGTAGTCAAAAAGGAAAAAAAATCATCTCCAAATTGGTCAAAATCAGCATTATGATGAAGAACTCATTGCCACGAGTCCAACAATGTTCGTTTCATCAGAAATGGAGCTTGTAGGACAAAGTTATGCCAAATCAAAATTTCAGTCAAAATGGGTTGACCATGCTAATGCCAACATGATGTCAACATGGTGACATGGAAACACAATCAATAGCCAATGATGACATGGCATGTACAGTTATAAATTGATGATGTGGAAGCTCGTCGTGAAGACACATGGCAGGCCAACATTGCATGAGCAGTCAAGTTCGACAAACCACATGTTGACATGTGTCAACAAACAAGCGAATGGAAAGTTGCCACATGGCCCAATGGCAAGGCACCATGTGGCAGGCCATGGATGGATTTCTCGATTGGTTTATTGAAAAACATGGTTTGGAGATTTGAACCTTGAACCTCCTCATTTCTTTTTTTAAGTTACCCCAATAAATCGCCTGAGATTATTTTTAAAGATAATACGAAAAGTTTTATTTAATAAGTGTAAATGTCGAATTTGGAGGGGAGGTGGGTTGAACCACCAACCTCCCCTTTGTAAAAAAACCCATCTACCAATGCACCAAGCACATGATTTGAGAGGATTTTGGAATCAAGCTTTATTTAAATAAATTTTAAATACTGAATACTCCCATATATGAAAGATTAGCCCTCTAAAATTAAAACAATGTTAATTCCCTTAAACTGATTAGCCCAAATTAAAGATATTTAAGGGCTTAAATAAAATATTAAAATATTTTGAATATTTTTTTTAAAATGGGTTTTATTATTTTGTAAGCCCAAAATTATAAGGGCTTGTAATTAAAGGGGTTAGATTATTCTAAAATTAAGCGGGATTTTCAAAGATTTTTACTTGTAAAAGGGAGATATGGCTTGATTTTGTAAATCATATGGTTAGTAACCATATTGGGTAAATTTCATGTATAAAATAGGGGTAGATGGTGAGTTGAGGGTGGTGATTTTTGTGAGTAACCAACTTTCTTTTGGGAAAGGATTTCATGGTTGAGAAATTAGGCATATTGGGAAAGAATTTTGAAGGTGTTGGGAGGAGACTGTGAGAGACTTTGTAATGCAGGTTTTGAAGTTTGGATGATGTAATAAGGAAAATAATCTTGGAATCATTAATAAAGTGGTTCCTCATTGAGAAGTAGACATAGAGACATAGTCCAAACATATGGGTGAACTCCGTTATCAAGTTCCTTGTCTCTCTATTCTCTCTCATTCTTTCTAGTTTTAATTCCTAAATTGAATGTTAATTGTGTCATTTAAGTAATTAGTTTATGTCATTAGGATAAGAAAAGGATTAAGTGAACTCAATTTCTATAATTTCAAAGGTTAAAATACATAACCACACAATTTTGTATGTGATCAGGACAAAATCTGTAATTAGGAGTAAAGTGCACATTATTTGTAACCCTTTAATTATAGATCCCCTAAGGTGTTTAATTAATTGATTAAATACCTTAATATCCTTTCATCTCTAAATTAAATAAATGGTCCAATTTATTTAGTTTAGTCACCTTAGCCAAATGAATTAAAATCAATTTTTAATTCATTCATTCTCTCTCTTCATGTCAACATCCTCCATTATCATTTTCTAATCCAAATTAGTTTAATTAATCTGAGATTAGGATGTGCACATCACTAATGGTGATTAGTGTCACATCCTCCATATTTTTTAACTTTCCTTTAATCCACCATTAATCCTCTTAATTATTTGTACAACCCTTAATCAAAGATTAATTAACACTTAATCTTGTCCTTTTCCAATTATGGCAAGGGTACCATTGTCAACCCTCATAAAATCTTTCCCCTTTTGGAGAATCTATCTCCATCCCTCAAGGAATTTAAAATTCCTTTTTATTTCTCCAATGTGCCCAAGTGGAATTTTTAATTCCACTTATTCCTCCAATGCATCCTATGTGGAATTTTTAATTCCACTTTATTTCTCCAACACTTTGGGAGGAATAAAACCCCAATTTAAAATTCACATCCCCAATCCCAAAGTCAAATCTCTAAAACTGAGGGATATTTTAGAAGAATTTAAAATTATTATATTATCACATCCTCCTAAGATTTGGGTAGATGAGACAAGACTTCTATTTTTTGTCATCCCCATGATACTTACAAGTACCTCCACCTCATTGCCACATCATATTCACTTCACCCTCCCTTGTCCACATTTCCTCATCTCATGGCTTGTGATGCCTCAAGACATCCTAGCCCTTGATCTTCTACCCTAGGATGAGTCTCAGTGCTCTATTCTTTGGAAGGATTTTCCCTAAAATCAAGATAATTTGCTTCATTTTGAACTGTCACACACTTAAGAAATTTCAAGCACTCTTGCATCCTAGCGAAAATATCCATTGTTGCAACCATTCAAGCTCTCATATTGCATCCAATCATTCATCTAACTCCATCATTACATCCCTCATTACATTCACATAAATTTGAGCATCATTTAGAGTCATTTTTTGAAGTAAAGGAGCACACAAATCTTTAAAAAAGGGCCAACCAAAAGAATCATCTAAACAAGGTAAAATAGATTGTTGTTTTATTTATTTTGTTTAGATTCAACCTAGGCTAATCTTGAGTGGTTTTTGTGTTCTCTTTCCTTGCATTTCCCTTTGTTGGTTTGCATTTTTAGGTTATAATTTACTTGCACATAGTAACTATGGTTAACTTAATCAATGGTCAATCAAAATATATTTAATTATACACATACAGATAAATATATGTATACATATACTTGTGTACAATTATCCACATCCATGTGTATGCTTATATATGGCTATATAGATTTGTCTATATAAATTTATTTGTATACATATGTGTAAGATAGAAAATTTTCATCGCAAGGGTTTAGGACCTAGGTCAACAAACTTTCTATACTCCACATGCAAGGAAACCCTAGAGATCTCAATCAATTGAAGAAAAGGAAAAGAGACCTCACAATAGGGTATCATAAGGTATGATTTATGATTAAAAAATGGGTTCACCACCAAGCTAGGGCTTGGAAAGACCAATGAAATGTAATATCTTTAATGTTAAAACCTAGTGATACATGAAACTTGAATAAATGACCTATAAATTCATGTAAATAAAAAAAAGAAAAGAAAATAGAATGGTGCACTTGGGAAGCTGTGAAGACATGGAAAAAAATTTGAATTGTTGAAAAAAGATTGATTTAGAGCATATTGGGATTGATATGCCACTTTTGGCATATGCGTCCTAGACTAGGGTTTATGGTCTAAAACTGGTTTCTGGCACTATAGATTCCAAATCTGCAAAAATATTGAAAAATTCCTGTAGTGGGACTCATATGCCACTTCTAGTGTATCAGTATCATTCTATTTTTCAAAGAATTAGGGTTTGATTCTTCTCTTCAATCTCTGATCTTTCTCCTTGATTTAATTTTAAGATTTGAAACTACAAGTTTCATACTTGTAGGTAACTATTTGTGAAGATGACAACCTTGTGACAACTTGGTGACTTTCTCCAACCTTGTAACCCAATCTTCAAAGGATCTTCAAGTCTTCAAAGCACCTAGATCTACAGATCTACAATCACACAAAGAGAGAGAGAGAGAGAAGTGTCAATTGTTAGAGAATAGGGTTTTTCCTTGGTCAAACCCCTTTAAGGTAATTAAACCAAACAAGGACATGAAACATCAAACATAGGACATGAAACATGAACAATGATACCTTGAATGATGTCTTGTAAATGATGTCTTGTAAATCAACAATTTAACATGAAATGACCATAAAGGATGTATATCTAGATCTTGAGATAAGTATAGAACACTGTTGGACCTTGGATCTTGAATGCAACATCACAACACTAGCTCAATAACATGCTTGATGCTTGATAATCTTGACATGATAATGAATCTTTAATTTTTGCAATAATTGATGAAGAATCTTCCCTTGAATGCCTTAGAAGTGATATTGAATGCTCTCTTAATGATCTTGTAAAGTCTTGGAATTCTTAACTCTTGAGTACTTGACTTGATATCATGAAAGCTTATGTCAAATAATGATTTGAGACCTCATTTATATAGGCAATTCATCTAATATCTCATTAATTTGATCCCATAGGTTGACATTCATAAAATTTGAATGATAAACCCAAATTTTCCCACTCAAAACCTTAAAAATAGGAAAAATGGGACTCATATGCCATCTATGGCATATGGACCCCACCTAGCTAGGACTTATATGCCCAAGGTGGTGTATGGGTCCCACAGGGCTTATTTGGAGATAAAAAGTGTCAAGGAGTTAAGAAATTCAGTTTATTTGAGGTCTATGTCAGGATTTTGATTGAAATATGCCTATGGATGGACAATATAGGGTCTTATGAGCCTATTATTGATGATATTAATGTCAAAAATGCAAGAGGGCTCAAAATTCAATGTTAAAGTGTAAATAAATACACTTTATAACATTAAATTAAGGAAAAATTAGGTCAATTTAGCTAGAAAGGGCCCTAGATCCCATGTCAATGTGTAAAACACATTACAACACTATATTATGGCAACATTAGGTCCAAGGGCCCTAAATTTAGTGTGAATGTATAAATGAATACACTTTACAACACTAAATTAATGAAAATTTAGGTTTATTTAGCTTTAAAAGGGCCCAAAACCTAGTTTGGATGTGTAAAACACATCACAACACTAGATCAAGGTGATATCAAGTCCAATTTATCATTAATTATTCCCAAATTAAGTGAAATTATACCATTGCCAAGGGCGTACAATTTTTTTTGTTACATTTAGCCCCCACTTTCGTGAGAGGATGAACTTGCTTCAAACTCACACTAAAGTAGACATTCAAGAGGGGTATGAGTGTACCAATGTGGATGGTCTAGGATAATAAAGATTGAAGAGGGGGTCAAGTCCCCATGGTCCAAAATCTTACATCAAACTGACACAAGCACAAGAGGACACACAAAAGGTGTATAATATGCAACATCAAGATACATGATCAGGCAATGTCAATGAAAATAGAGAAAATAAAAAACAAGTAAAAATAAGAGGTGGATCAAGCCTCAATCGTTTGTCCAACACGATGTGGATTAGATCTAGGTTGTTTTTCCAAAGATGCACACTAACTCTGAGCCAACATAACTTCAGGCTTTCTGCTGGGTGAGTAATCCAAGAAGGTGAGACACATATGACTGATATGTGCTCACACACACACACGAGTAGCTAAGGTAAAGTCATGCCTTGGATCAGTTTCCCATCTAACCATACCAAAGTTATACTTCCTGATAACTTTGATAAGGTCCCTCACAAAAATTACCTTCAAGCTTCATGAGGCAAGCAAAACTTCATATGCTTGGAGCTCATGAACTTTGAGATTCATGAGGCAATAAAAGCTTTGTAGGTTGGTACTCATGAACAAACAAGATGGCTCCATAGGCATGCAAAGTGTGTTATGCAAGGTTTCCATATAAAAAATAGAGTACGGTGTGTTCAAAGGGATTTTTCATAATTAATGTGAGGTCTCTTCTTAGGGAACATCATGCCTAGTGTCTCTAATAAAGGACAAGTCAAAGAAATATCACTCTATGAGGAAATCAAACCCAATGACACCACCAAGAAAAGGACACATCATAGGAAGAAAGAAAAAAATGCAATGAAACATGAGTATTGATGTATGCCCCCACTTTAAATGAATTGCTAACACAATTATTGTGAGGAATTTCTTTAAAGTAGAAGAAGACATGAGATGTTATTTAGAAAACCCTATTCCAAGTCATATGTTTATGAATTGAACTACATAATTAATAAGTATGTCACATACAAGAAAACTTAAGGCGTGTCATCCACATCCCAAGCTTGCTCTTATGTGTACATAAAAGGTGATCAACTAGCCAAAAGAGACAACGAAAAGTGACAAATCAGGACAAGGCTATCTAACCCCTTGCCCCCACTTAGGGAAGGAAAAGGATGAACCAAAATGAAAAGAGGAACTAGATGCTTCAACACAAGAAAGAGCACCACAGTCCCTAAGATGTTGAATTTTTTTACACAAAGACTTACATTCATTAGTAGAATGACCATGAATTCTATGATATGCAAAAAATGAAGTCTTATAGTAAAATTTATTTCGTGTTCTTGGAGGGAGAGATATCAAATGATCTTGGAGGAGTCTTGAAAAGATACTCTCTTGATCAAAAGTAGAGGATGTTTCATTATTTTGTGACAAATATATCTCTTTCTTAGTACAAGGTGTCATACTTATGCAAGACTCTTTAGATTGCAAGATTTTGTTATATCCTTTATAGGAGGGTGTAAAATTTATCGAATTCAAGTCACTAGTGTTTTGTGTGATGACATTGATAGTAAGCGAAACTTTCTTTACTTTTTTTGTTTTTTGCAAAGGATAACCATCAAGACCACTAGTTTCTATCAGTTTAGAGTGCACTAATGTTAAAGTTGGCTTAAAGGAATCTTTTGTAATAGTGTTGACATTAAGTGAAGACTTGTTTCTTTCTTTCTTGGGACAATAACCAAGACCATTAGTCTTTCCTCACATGTGAGTCTCTATAGGTACACATGTACCTTTTTCTCGAGAACCACATACTTTTCCATTATAACCAAGTTGTTTCATAAGTTCATAACCTCTTCCATAAAGGTTTTTCATTTCTTTTGGATTTGGCAGTTGTTCATAGTCAAGTTCATCAAATTTTGTTGTGTTTTGTTCTAAAGTGGATGAGATGGATTCTTTCAAAAGGTCCTCCAAATTTTGTGTTGAAATTCCTGATTTTTCCTTTTCCTTTTCAAACTCTTGGTTTATGATCTTGTATTCTCCCATGAATGTTGGTTCAAAATCTAAGGAACCCCAATCATCTTCTAATAGTTTCATGACTTCCTCAATGTGTCTTTCTTTATCTTTCTGTTGCATGGGTTATTCTTGTGTAGTTGGTGTTAGTGTTTTCAAAGGATTCTCTTTATTTTTCTCAATGTATAGTTTCATGACTTCCTCAATGTGTCTTTCTTTATCTTTCTGTTGCATGGGTTATTCTTGTGTAGTTGGTGTTAGTGTTTTCAAAGGATTCTCTTTATTTTTCTCAATGTTTAAACAACTATTTGGTTTGGGGTCATCTTCAAGTGTCTACACTTTGTTGTTGTAGATATACTTCATTTTACGATGAAGATTAGAAGGCACCTCATTCATTGCATGAATCCACAGTCCGCCTCAAAGAAGATTATATGAAATATTATGAGGCATAACATGGATCGGTGTTTCTAAGGTGGCCTTTCTAGTTGTAATAGGTAAAATGATCACACCAAGTAGTTTTTTTCCTACATTGTCAAATCCCTTAATAGATAAAGAGTCAAGTTGAATTTTTTATTTATCCACACCAAGCCTATCCAAAAGGGTTGTGCTACACACATTAAGGGAAAATCCATTGTTGACAAGGGTTCACTTTATGCCTATTCTATTATATTGAGGTATTATCACGAAAGCATCATATTGTTTTTGCACTTCCAAAGAAGGGAGATCACTTTGGTGGAAAATAATGTCAACATTTTTTCCTTGAATCATGGTTGCTATGTCATTCGGTTATGCATTAGAAGGGATAGAAACTTGTTGTAAAGTGCTATGAATCATGTTAAGATAACGAGGGGATGCCTGAATAAGGTCCCCCAATGATATCTTAGCAGGAGTATTCTTTAGTTTTTCAACAAGATTGTACTCCTTTCCACTCTATGCAGACAAACAAGGAGTACTAGGCAAGACAAGATCGGGAAATGGGAGAGATTTTGAAGCTATTTGTCTTGGTTGCAAATTGTTCCTAGTTTTATATGCATGAGCAACAATATTATGAATCGATTTATGCAAAACATTTTTCTTAGGTGGGTAAAGGATATGTTCAGGTTTGTTTTGAGTTTGTGGTCATTGTGAGGGTGGGTAAAGAATTATAGGTTTCAAAGGATGTTCCATAGGGTATGTAGGAGGTCCAATAGTCAAGGGGGACCTAATGGACACTTGTGCATTCATAACCTTTACGGTCTTGGTTTAATGTATTTCTAGTAAAGGGTAATCTAGTATCATCTTTCCACCATAATCTAAGGAAGTCACATCACTATTGTAAACACATAAAAATGACCTAGGTCTAAAAGCTCCATTTTTCATGTTCTTCCTAGCATAATTAAGACATTTTAATTATATCCTCAATTCACTTTTGACTATTAATTAAATAATTCATAATTATTTAATTAATTCGTGTCCTTTTTATCCTTCTTGATTATTAAATAAACAAATTTTATTTATTTATTTACTACGCCACTAATTGTCTAATGTCTTCCTATAATTAAATAAATTTCTTAATTTATTTAATTATCTTTGTCCTTTTTTATTCTTCCTAATTATTTGAATAAATAAATATTATTTAATTATTTAATACATCACTAATTCTTAAAAGTCTTCTTATAATTAAATAAATTCTTTAATTTATTTAATTATTGCCACCTTGACATTTCCCTCATTTTAAATAAAATTATTTATTTAAAATGGTCCTATTTTCTAATTTCCCTCTTTAAGTAAGTAATTCAAATTAATTATTTACTATCATGTGACCCCACCTTTTGAATTAAATTAATTTTTAATTCACAATAGTCTTTTTCCTCCAAAAATCAAGTAATTTATATTATTATTTGATTTTTTAGTGACATCTTTTTCTGTGACAATCTTATCTCTTGTCACATGCATTGACAACCCTTGATTTGATTTTCTAAAAATTAATCATGTCCATTCATTTTAAATTTTCCCTACTTTTTCCCTAACCCTAATTGTCAATTGTCACATTGAATCTTTTCCATTGATTCTAGGGCACTTGTCAACTTTTAATCTTGGCCATTCACTCAAAATTGCATTTTCTATAAAATGGCAATTTTGGTCTCATTTTTTCACTTCATGCTATCTAGATCTTATGTAATCTTGTTTTAGGCAATCTTGTGCTCTTGCATTCTTGTAATATTAGCTCTTGTCATATGCATATTACATCTCATTTGGCATTTGGAATAATTTAGATCATATAATTTATATGTGCTTACTAATTGCATAATAGCATAGTATTGCATATAGTCACTCAAATCCTTCAACATTTGTTTAGGGATTGTCATAGTCATTAGATTGCTCACATAAAATCTGAGGAAAACATCACATTTTTCAGCAAGTTGAGAAGGTATAATGGAGGCCAACCATGGAGAATGAAGACATTTGGTGAGATCTTTTACTTTTTTTCATGTTATTTCATTTGCACTTCATTATTACTTTGGGTTTTTGTTTCCATGCATTAATTTGCTAACCCTACAAAAATTCCCTTAGTTACATTGGTGAACAGGATACCAAAATCAAACATTTTTTATTTTTTCGTAGACATTTTCTATTTTATAGGTACGACCATGAAACATTTTCTTTGCAGAATGATGCATTTGATTTTTTAAACAATGCATAAGCTTTGCTGCAACACATACGATTTGCAGAATGACGCATTTGTTCGGTCATGACAGATTTGATTTGTAGGTCGATGCAGTTGTATGATAGATTCCAGTGCATAGACCAAGCTAGATTTGATTTGCAGAGTGACGCATTTGCTTTGCTGCAAGGCATTCGTCTGGTAAACTCACATTCGGGCTTTTCCAAAATTTTCCTATTTTCTTGTTGTAATCTGCTATTTCCTTTTGCAATATGTTAGTTAGGGGTTTTTTGGTTACTAAGGTTGTTGCAACACATGGATTTGAGTCTTTCGTGGGTCTAAGACATTTCATTGAGACTACTAACAAGTGGTTTTGTAGGTTTGATTGTCTAAGATTTTGATTTTGAAACCATTGTGTTTGTTTTTTCTTAGAGTAGAAAACACTTCAATTGGTGCTTTAAAAAGAACATTTGCTTGTCCTTTGCTTGATTGTGCTTGAAGGTGGTAGGTGATTATGCTCTCACCTTGTGCAAACTTGGTGATAAAAAAACAAGACCCATCTATCTTTGTGTTTACCCCAATTCAATAATCAAAGTATCATCTCCCCTTGCACACTTGTGTGATCCTAGGTGTAAGATAAATGGTTATTAACTCTAGGAATTGGGACTTCCTAGGTGGGAAAAAGTACTCACCCCAAGGCAACTCAAACTAGAAATGGAGCTCTTTGGCCGAGCTACCCTTCATCAGTATATAAATGTGAATCCTAAGGGAAATCCTAGGATTATGAGTGTGGATGTGTCATATGGACAAATTAGAATTACCAAAAACCCTATTGATTGTAACCTCTTTAGATTGGAATTCATCCTTTAATGAAGCTTACTCTTTTCCCCATGTACAGCCACTTGAACAGGGTTCCCAAATGAAAAACCTTTGTGTAGTAGCCAAAATACTTATATTTGCTAGCACAACAACGATCATTGTGAAGGAATCCACATTCTCACTATTCTTAGTAGAGGTGATCAACCTGCCATGGGAGATTTATGGGGGTTGGAAGCTTGGTTGGCCTAAGAAGTAGTACACTATCAGGTGGAGCCCATGTAGCCAAGCTTTTGGATTCACATGCTAAGAATAAGTGTGGTTGGGGAAACCCATGTGGAATCTACTAAATATTTTCCTTGTCTAATGTAGGAATGTGCTTGTCTTCATTGTGTTTGTTTCAAAAAAATATTGTGCTTTCCAAGTATTTTCTAGAAATTGAACAAAACAAACATCACTTACAGATTTGGAAACAAGCAGTCAACCTCAAACAATTTAGATTTTTGACCAAAATTTTAAACAAACTAGACCTTTTGCATTCTACACAACACTTGTCATGATGCATTCACTCTATTGCACCACATTTGATACTTCCTGCATCACATTTTCTCTGATAAACCACATTCACTTTGTAGAACACCACATTCATCTAGCCCAAACCGCATTTCCTTTGTAGAAACCCACAATCACCTTATTGAGTCACATATGTTGTCTATAGAACCGTATTCATTAAAACTGAGCCACATTTGCTATACTGCAATGCATTTTCTTGGAAAAAAAAGAAAACCCTATCACAAATTAGAAATCAAATTCAAATATGTCCAAATTGTCTATAAACATCTTTTTCCTGATGTCTCTGTCAGAAACCAGAAAGAAAATTGCTCAAATTATTTAATCACTTCAATCCATTGGCTTGCATTTTACCACAAATTCATCTTTGCAAATTTTAGCTTCATCCTTAGACTTCACCATTTTCATTTTCAGTCACAAACCAGTCCTTAGGTCTTCATTTCAGTTGCATATTTTGGATTAGGACAACCTTACCATACTTTGCAAAATATTGGCCTTCAAAACTAGGTTATCATTAGACTTGGGCATTATTATCTTCTTTAGTCATTATCCTTTTGTGATACCTTTCCAACTCATAAGTCAAGTTATGAAACCTCAGTCATCTTGTCATTTTCATTTAGTCCTTCAAACAAGTCCTTCGATATTCTAAAATTGAGACATAGATCAAGCTTAGGGTGGTTGAGCAACCTTCTTCCAAATCATTTAGACCTTTGCATCTGCATACTTTATACATTCAAATCATTTTGGTCTTCATCTCTCATATCTTATCCTTAAAAATCAAAAAATATTGTCATATCTTCCATCATAGTCTCAATTTGGCATCTAGACTTTGCATTGGTCATTTCCTTAGTCAACATTTTCATATTAGTCTTCATTGTCACCTTGGAATTTGGTATCCTTTATTGACAACCTTTTCATCTTGCATTAGTCATTTCCCTTAGGAAAACATCATTATCACCTTGCATTGGTAATCCTTATTCAAAAAATCCAAAAACCATAGTGTCATCATTTAGTTGTCATTTCCACCCTTCTTCCTAATTTGGGAAATTCCTTATATGGTTTAGACTAGGCTTCAAAGAAAAAGAAGACAAATGGATAATTTTTGACAAGACACAAAAAATAACATATTTTCCAATGGCATGATCAAAACATGAACCAAGACACATCTTTTATCTATCCTTTTAGTGAAATTAACATGCCATCTTCATCACATAACTCCTTTGAATTGTTTATGCATAGAAATGAACATGGACATTTATACATGGAAGACATAGAAGTTGAAGCATAAAATATTGAAGTAGCCTCTTTTGTGGAAAAATTAGTCTTACATGACCCTCAAATATATCTTGCCATGCTCTTAGACCAAAGGTTTAATCTACCATGTGGCTTTGACATTAACACTTTGAGACCAACATCACCCAATCATAATGTCAACAACACAAGTAACATGCCCAACACTAGTCAACCTCAAAACAATACAAAAAATGCTTTTGTTGGTGCCACCTAACAAATTTCCACAAGAACTGTTAATTCTACCACTATTGACACCTCCAATCAAAACAATTCCAATTCAATCAATGCTACATCCTTTGGAGGGACACCAACTATGTCACAAGCCATGTCACAATCAATGCCAACAATGTCAGCAACATCTTCAAAATCAGTTGGAGCTACCTTTGGGTCCTCATCAATGGGGAAAATCTCTTCAAATCCTCTATTTGGAGCTTCATCTAGTTCCATGGTGGCATCATCATCAAATCCTCTCATTGGTACTGTTGACGCCAAAAATTGACGAGGTAACAGTGCGTTATGGGAAACTCAGTTCAAGGGGGACCCTTTGCACCAAACTGAGTGACCTCCGGATTTTAAAGAAGTCGACTTCTTCTATAATGGTTTTTCGGAAAGGAAAAAGGAAACGAATATAATGAAGCAAAGTCTAATCTAAGGCGATGCGCTAAAATTTGCTGATGGGCACGATAAATCATAGATTTAGGGGCCTGAATGGTATTGTCAAGTTCCAAAACGTCGGGGACTTAAAACTATAGTATAAACAATTCATTTATTCACATAAAATAGTATTGTATACATCCTTACTACTAAGAAGAGTCATTTAGACATGATTTAAATAAGAAAGCTTGTATTCAATATATAAAAGTTCTTTCAAATGAAATGATTAAGACAGTATATAAAGCACAGTTTACGTTTAATCAAAACATGAAAAACAAAAAGGCTGAACAATTGGCATAGTCTAAACGTTTCTTGCAAATAAACATGTAAAAGAGGCCTGGTGTCTCTTGCTAAAACCAGTATCCTTTCTTCTAAAATTTCTTGGACCCCTTTGCTCGTTGACAGAGAAAGTATATATAGTAGGAGAGAAAACTCCCACCACTTTGGAGAACTGTAACATAAAATATTCCACAATCCCCTGCAATGATGTCTGAATTAGAAGATTCTCAATGCTGTTACAATGGTATTGTGCTAGAACACAACATCCGGTCATCCAGGTGCAGGTGCATCCCTCGTAATGATGGCGGTAGTCCCAACCAGGCTCGAGGCAACAAGTGTTATCCACCACTACAAATGACCATGATAAGCGGCCCCCAATAGCATCATCCCCATCAACCAGCCTATCACCCACTTGAAACTTTCTCTCATTGCTGCCAAGAGATTGTGAAGATGCAACACGTGTCTCATGGGTCAAGATCCTTATCACAGTGGAGAGAAACCTGCATCAACCGGGTGCGAAAGATGCGTGGCAGCGTTTTGCAGCCCGCGGTTGTTCACCTCCCTGCTGGGTTGAAAGATCTGTGAACAGTTGCCACCTAACAGAAGGTAGGGCCCGCCAACACCTTTTAGAAAGTAAAAAGAAAACCTTGCGCAAGCATTACACAACCTATATTTGTTTATTTCATTCCCGTATGAAAAACTTGCAATACGCCGCCATGTAGCAAGGTGTAGGTCCCTCTGAAAATCTTTAGAAATGATGGCCCCCGCAGAAGGCTTTCGTAACCTGCACGAAGCCTTTAAGGAAACAAGAGATAAAACCTTCCATTTGCGTGACACGTGGATGCCCAGCGTAGCCTCTCAGGACCCGAAAGGGAAGCCGTTACCCGAAGTTGTGAAGAGGAGATGCGCAAAGTGGTAGATCAAAACTTGATGGAAAGCTAAATAAACTCGGTGATGCACAGGCCGGCAAACACACAATTACAAAAGAAACCCAAAGGGAGTTGTTTGAATATTTATTTTAACAGCTTTTGGTGACTATTAGGGGCATTTCGAATGAGGAACGAAGAACCCAAAAATATCTCTGGTGCTACAGACCAGAGCCTTATGCATAGGGCGATAGAGTCAGAGTCTGGAAAGAGCAGCTTGCAAGGGCGACCATTCACTTTCAGATGGCTTTGCCATGCTGCGCACATTTTCTTGTGCCCCGCGGAGATCAATAGCCTCCTTGTGAGGCAGTACCTCAGGTAGGTCGGCACCTGCTTGGATATGGAAAAGCAGCTGCGAGAGTGGATGAATGATCACCTCAATGTCGGCTACCATTGGGGAGCTTATGAACTCCCTGAATACCTCCGGGTTGTTCTCCTTCTACTCAATAACCTCAACAATCTGTGTAGTTGTAGTAATAGAGCTGTCCTCGAGGAATGGGGACGGTAACCCCATGTTGCCTAATTCAGAGAAACTTCCCCAAATGCCATACAATGCCCTACCTAGAAAAATCACCGATGCCTTAGTGTGCTGGAAAGCAGAGTGACAATGAATGAATTTATTTGCTATTTGACCAGCAGTGTCCCTATCTTCGATACCCGCCCTGGCCAGGATTTCATCTGAGACTGAGTATAGCCTGTTGAGCAAGTCCCTTGTGTCAGGAACCTTCTCTAGGATGAAACGTGGGAACTGCTCAATTGTGTCGTAGGCCTCTTGATTAAGCCTTAATGCCTTATCGATAAATCGGAGGGTAGGCTGCAGTGTTAGGCAAAAGGTCTTGACTTTCTCCCAGTGAGAAATGTACAATTGCCTAACCAGGGAAATGACATCAAGTTGGGCAGGGGCAGGCAACAGAGAAGCTTTAAGTGAATAAATCTCTGCATCTCTTGAAATAAGGGCCTCAGCTAACTCTGCCTTCTTCCTTTTTTCGGACACCAACTGCTCCGCATAGCTGCTCATTTCTTTATTCCAATTTTTTTCAGCTCAAGAATGGTTTGCTGATTGCTCCTTTAGAGAAGCCTTTGTCTCTCGGAGCTCCTCCTCCAATTTATCCTTCAAGCCTTTAAATTTGGCCTCTTTCTCCTGTACTTTTTGCTCATACTACTCTTGTAGGTGTTCCAACTCCTCACCCTTTTGTGCCATCCCCTGACTATAATCAAGGCGTACGTGTTCAAGCTCTTCCTCTTTTAACTGTAGGCTCCATCGCGCTACTTGGTTTTTGCTTCGCAATTCTTTTATTAAGCCTGGGTCAGCAATCTAGGTCTTCGCAATTTCGCCCTGAAGTCTGTTCCTCTCATTCTCTGCTGTCAGCGCCCTTTTAGTCATTCAGGCGATATCTGTCTCTAAAGATTTCTCCTTTGTTTCTAGAAAACTCACCCTTTCCCTGACCGCCCTAAGCTGTTCATCTTTCTTTTTTAACTAGCACCCAGTTTTGAGGAAGTTAGAAGTGACCACCCATTGCGTCTCCTCCATGATTTTGACCTTATCTTGTGGCTGGGCTACCTTCATGTCAAGTCTAATAGCATAGATCTCATAGTCTTTAGGTTGCATTTCTCCCTAAGGCTTGCTTATCCTTGGGTACATGGTCACGAATTTTAATTCATGTCGGGCCTCGTCATACGAAGCTTGTACTCTCGGCTCGGCGGGAGCATTTTCATCTTTTTCCTTGTGCTGCCTCATTCTATTCGTGTGTGCCTCTTTTTCATAATCTATTTGTGCTATGAATTTGGCTGGTGATGAAACTAGCCCACCTACGAAAGGAACACTAGAAGGTGGGGCATAGGGATAGGTAATTTTCATAGGTGCATGCATTTGCTTCTTCTAGAGAGTGACTGTTTGTGGAGAAAAGTGTGACACGTTCCATAGTTTGGCCCAAGAATTATCACCCGGGTTAGGAATTTGTAGCGGCTGAATCGAGGATTCAGTTATAAGGCTCATTGGCCGGGGAAGGGGAGTTGCTAACTGGGTGACAGCTTGTTGCAATGGAAGAGGATCAGTAAGCATAGCAAAAAAAGAATGGGGGCCGACAAAGGGAACGTTCTTTGAAAGCGAGGTAAGAAAAGTCTGAGCAGCAGTGGTAGGCGTGAGTATACTCAGAGGAGTAATTATAAATGGGTGGGCCTACAAAAACTAGGCAAATCCAACTAAGTAAGTTGGACCAGAAGCAGAAGGTAGAGGGCTTGGACTTATGGCAGGAGTTGTCAGTGAAGCAGAGGTGGGTACGAAGGAATGAGATGCAAGAGAAAGAGTGAAATGTACCTATTGACTGGTCGGCAGTGGTTCCAATATTGTTCGTGACTCCCCCTAAAACTATGGTATCTGGCTAGTAGTGGGCGCTTCTCCTCTGACAGGTTCTTGCAAAACCCCTCCTATAATACTTTCTGTGTGCTGTCTTTTAGTAGGTGGACACTTACTAACTTCGGTAGTCGAATCCTTCTGTTGAGGCGTTAGCCTGGCCAGTTTAGTGGCCCAAGTGAGTGTATGCGAGCCTCTTGATATATTAAAGCATACATTCATGGCCACATAGGCAGCATGCCCGAAGACCTTGCCCCCTTGTGCTGAAGAGGACGATACCACCGCTTCTTCTTTATACTCCTCGGATTTCTCCCCCTCCTCGTTCCCATCAATACTAGAGCTTGGGCTGGGGTGGCCTTCCTTCCACCATCTATCAAACTCTTGGTCATCCTTCAATTGATTATAAGGAGCATCCAACTATGCTACTTCTTGGTGATATTTCCAAAAAACTCTTATTTTTTCATCACTCCATTCCTCACCCCTCTTCAACTTATTGTACATGCTACGCTCCATCAGAACATTATCCTTGGCCACAGCCATCGGAAAGTAGAATTTGTGCCATGGGCCTCTAGTGTCCAGTGTAAGGATTTGCGCTAATTCAACAAAATCCTCATCTCTATCCGTCTGCAGATTAAGCCGCTTCTCCTAGTATGGTCGGGAAACATAGGTAACTTTCATATGTGGCTCTATTAAGTCGTTGAAAGGGTTGTACTCACACTTATTGTTTATCAGTACCAACCCTAGATGTGCTAACTTATCTTCTAACAACTTGTGCAATTATTTTTTAATTAGAGTTACCAACTTGAAACTCTTCAGACAAGTGAAGAATCCCTTCTTCTTGACACTTTCGCTACTACAAAAAGTGAAATCAATTACACACACCTGCTAAAAAATTTCTAGCATGAGCATTCTATCTGTGACGCAAGCCAGGAGCAGGAAAGGTTTGCTAGTAAAGCCCCACATTCAAAGGATTATAAAATCCCTGCCTGAGAACCAGTTGCAAGCAGGGGTGTAGCCTTGCATAAATCCAGTCTGTTCTTTGGTGAGTTAGACAATATCACCTTCTTCGATTAAATCATTCAAAATCGGGGCTATGAAATAGTCTGCAAACGCATAATAGTCATATGATGCGAAAAGGAAAGGTGTCCATGTAGACACCGACTTTCTTTTATTCTGGTCATCAAAAATTGATAGTGGAAGAAAACAGGTGAAGAAATCTAGATTCTGATGCAGGAACATGTGGACCAGGTAGGAAAGAAATCTAAACTTCTTTTCCACCGGATAATTCTCAATTTGCTATCTCATTTTTTCAACCATGAACTCAGCAAAATTATACTAGAAGAGTTCATGCTGCTTGTGAAACTGTATTGCGGGTCTCAGCTGAAAAGCCTGTATCTTCTCATCAGAGTCTCAGCCGAAAAAAAATGCCAGCATGGACATGGCATCTGAAAGATCATTGCAGAATGAACCACGCGATAATGGGGTACTTGTTAGTTTAGCGGATGCGATACCTTTCTTATTAGTCTCTTCTAACAAGAAATCTGAGCCAGTTTTCATCTTCCTCCATATTTTCTCCCCTTTGCTTAGGTGAAAAGGCTCGATAGTCTCCTTCCTTCTACTTGGATCTGGGATACATAACATGTGCCAGATGGCTTCTGGGCTTATATAAACCCTTAAATTGTGGCCTTCAATGTAGTGGGTATCTAAATTATAGCGTTGAATGGCAGCATCGACCACTTCTGGGAAATAGTGCACCAATGGGACCATGTATTGTGGGAGACCACTATACCGGACTCTACTTGTCATGGATTGGTCTGCCTTTGTTGCTAATAACCTTGCACAAGCTACCTCCCTGAGGGACTTAGGGTTTTCCGCGAGCCTTGGGTCATAAATATTATCCCATTTTTCTTTAACCCTTTTTTGGTTTCTTCATTCCTTGGGTCTATGCAACTCCTCGTGTGGGCTCTTCTCGTCTTGTTGGGTATACCAGGTGTGGAATACACTACATCTTCATAGACATATACCTCAATTGAGGAATGAATAGCTGTGAATATTTCTTGGCTAATTTCCTCCTGTATTGGCTGAGTTGAAGATTCTGACATTTTTCTTTCTCTGAAGAATTTGTAAGCTCCTGGCCTGCGACTATGCTTGCTCTAGATAGACAGATAGAAAACAACTCTGCACTTCCCTTGCATTTGTAAAAGCCTTTGAAATATTAAGCATTTTCATGCAATAATAGCAACTTCCCAATGTGGTAGGCGAAAGCAAGCCTTTTGTATTTAATTCGGCATGTACCGTTAATCTTACAACTCGTGCAAGATGAACTGATTGCTATTCCGAGGCGGCCAAATTTCATCATTACATTTGGGCGATCACTTGATATGCCTTGATCTCCTTGGAAATTGAGCTTGCAACTGGCCTTCTAACCCTGAATTAGCATGCGCTGGCAATTAATATCCTGGCTAGAATGATTACGCCAAGAAAATAATCACCACCTAAAAAGATATGAGTATCGCCTTGGGCTCTGGGACGTGCTTGAGAGATGACACAATAGCCTACGGCCATACATCCTCCCACCAACAAGTGCCACCTTTTTTAAAACTAATTAACCAGCTTCAGTTAATTAAGCACACATCAAGCCGTGCTATCACGGATGCAGCTAGCCCAAAAATGTGAACAAACACAGGCTCGTCTTTCAAGATAGCAGCTAGCATAACATCACATTTGTTGGAGGTGGATCAACATGTGCCTTGTCAATTTTTCTATAAATAGGCCAGTAGATAGTGAGAAAAACATACTTAGCATTTAAGAGGTGATAGGTCAGTAGCAGAGTGCTAAGCAAGTCCTTTCATAGGTTAGGTGGTGAGCAAATTTGGCATTATCTTAGAAGACTAGGGACAGTGTCAGAACAATAGATACTCCAATTTGTCTAACCTCGTATAAGTCATAGACGGCGTTCTTAGGTGAGATTTTCACTAGGAGGCTAAAAAGAATGACAAATAACAAGCACTCTCTAATTTTGGTAGCCATTAAGTGGGTCCTAGGCAAGGATTGCATAGAATACGAGGATAAGTATAGGGTGAATACTGATGTGTACTCACACTTTGTAGCATCCATGCTAGACATTTGCATTCCTCGGCCACTTATCCTAAAGCTGGTTAAAGAAATCTTCTCGAAGAAATATCTGAATGGGCTTGGTGAGGTCGTTGCACACGCTGCATATGGGATAGGCCTTCCAATAGCCAGCGACCTGCGTCACTTTATTGAGAAAAAAACTATCATCGTTTGGCTGCCATTTCTTAGTAGATTCCACCTACAAACCCGTGATCAGCACTAGTAGAGGGTTACCCAGGCCCTACACTTCCTGTTTCGGAGCTACAACGTGATACCTTTCTATGACGTAGACTGGTATACTAACTTTAGGAACTTGGTGTTTCCACCACCATTGGTGGTTGTGCCAAATGATGCTACCAGTTCCACTGAGGAGCCCGTAGACGAGGAAGAAGTGGACAATATAGTGAATGCATCGATTGCTACTAGTCATGCCTTTGGATAGATAACCCCTTTGCTTGCTTGCTCAAAATGTAACTCTCCTGCTTTAGATAAGCCTAATAAAAGGCTATCATATATAATATACCTTGATACTTGTACATTTTGAAAATAGGCCTCCCAGCCATTTTGTAACTAAAGAACATATATATAAATATATATCTCCCATTTTAAGGAAAATACATGCTCTTTTTTGTTTCTGTGTTTAAATTTTTTTGGGTTTTGCAAGTTTTGTATGCTATTTCTCCATGCATGAGTGTATTTTGTGTAAAGCAACTCCGGTGTTTCACCCACCAATGATAATGAGTAATTTGCAGAATGACAACTGATTTTAGAAAAATAACAGGCCAAACAATGGGAAAGCAAATAAAAGCGCTATTTACATATGTACAAAGTAGAACTTAATGCCTTAATGGAACAACTTAAGATGAATCCCATTGATCAGGATTCCTAACGGTTCTTGTTCCATATTCTCCAGCTCAAAAGCATTGTGTTGTTTGCAATGAATGATTTTAAAGGGTCCCTCCCATAGGCTATCAAATTTATCATGTTGAACTGGCTTTGCAGCCCTACTGTCATACTTTAGCACTAAATCTCCACTTTTTAGACCCTAGTCGGAAGTCTTCTTGTCAAACCATCATTTGACTACCTGTTGACGGCTTGTCATTGCTATTAGGGAATTCTCCCTTTTTTCTTGTACATCCAACAGTTCGGCGAGCCGAACCTCCATAGCTTCATTTTGTTCTATCTCAAGGAATTTCAATAACTGTATTGTTGGGATCTCCATAGAGATAGGTAACAACGCCTCCTTCCCATATACCAGCTCATAAGGTAAAGTCTTAAGGACTTGCTTAGGAGTTATGCGGTTTGCCCAGAGTGCTTTTCAGAGATTTTTATGCCATTCCTTCTGGTGCTCTGAGCCAACCTTTTTAAGGAGTCAGACTAAGCTTTTATTTTTTGACTCGGCTAGACCATTTCCTTGTGGATAATAGTTTGATGATGTTTTAAGGAATATACCATTTTTTAATGCAAAGTGACATACCTTTGTACCTAGAAATGCTCTGGCATTGTCTGAAATGATCATTTTCGAAGGGTCAAACCTTGTCACCAGTGCTTTGAGGAAATCTACAATCTCTGTTTCTGTTGCACTTTTAAGGGGAACAACTTCCGTCCACCTTGTGAAGTAGTCCGTAGCAGTTAGAATCCACTTATGTCTAGTGCTAGAAAATGGGTTGATCATTCCAATGAAGTCCAGGCCCCATTGTGCAAATGATTCGTCTGCTACTATAGGTCTGAGGGGCATTGCTGAATTCTTCCTTCTGTCAGAGAAGAACTGGCATTTTTTACAAGCCCTCACCAGAGAGTGGGAGTCACTGAAAAGTGTAGGCCAGTAATATCCAGCTCGCAAGACCTTGATGGCGATAGTTTTGGTGGAGAAATTTCCACCTTTGTTGCTATTGTGAAATGCGTCGAGGATTCTCTACACCTCCCCTGAAGTAACGCATTGCAGGAGCACACCATTGAAATTTCTTTTGAAAAGGACTCCTTCTATCATTGTATATCCACAATTTTGAAGCCTGTAATACCTTCTTTTTTGGGATGAGAGGCTTGGTGGATACCTTCCGATTTGCATGAAGTTCATTCTATCTGTCAGCCAATCATCTTCTGATCCTAATCCATTTATCAGGACGAGCTCTGGTTGTTCCTCCTTGGCAAGTACCTCCTCATTCTGTGTCATATACTCACACAATCATCTGCCTTTAACAGTCTTAGTAGGCCTGACCTCGATGTCATACTCCAGGATCTTGGTAATCTAATTAGCCCTTTTTTCTGTGATCTCTCCTTCCATGATGTATTCATGTACACTAGAATGTGCGACATATACCAGAACTTTGTTGCAGGAAATTAGATGGCAAAACTTTTAAAGTCCCTTTACTATTGCAAAGGCCTGTCTTTCGACAAAGTTATAATTCACCTCATATTCTTTTAGGGTTCGGGAATAGAACGCCACTGAATGCTCTCCTTTTCCTTCACTATCTTTTTGAGTTAGAACAATAGCAATACTGGACTTGCCACTGAAGACATACATTATAAAATCTTTGCATTGATCTAGATTAATCAGCACCGGGGCTGTGGAGATCGCTTCCTTGACCTTTTTAAAAGCCTCCTGAGCTTTCGTTATCCATTTGAAAGCTTGATCTTTTTTTAGCATTTGGGTGATCGGCCTAATCATTACCGCAAAATCAGAAATAAATTTGCTGACAAAATTTATTTTTCCCAGAAAAGAGTGGACACCTTTGTTATTTACCAGAAGGGGAAGCTCCTTGATAGCTTTTACTCGTTCGGGGTCAATTGAAATACCTTGTTTAGACACAACATGCCCCAACAGTTTACCCTGCGGTACTCTGAATACACGTTTCTTTGGATTTAGGGAAACCCTGAACTCCTGACACTTTTGAAAAACTAATTCCAAATGATCAAAATGATCATCTTTAGATTTAGAGAACACAGTAAGGTCATCCAAATAGATTAGAATAAGCTTATTGATCAGTTCACTGAATGTGATGTCCATAGCTCACTGGAAAGTTTCCCTTGCATTGGATAAACCAAAAGGAATTTTAGCATATGCAAATGTTCCCCACTTGGTGGTGAACGTAGTCTTGTGTTGATCTTCTTCTTTAACTCGAATCTGGTTATAGCCAGAAAAGCCATCCAGCAAAGAGAACATTTCCGATCCTGCGATAGTTTAGAGGATTGACTCCATAGAAGGTAACATATAGTGATCCTTCAGAGATGCTCTGTTCAAGTCTCGAAAGTCCACACATAAGCGGATATCGCCATTCTTCTTTCTGACTGGTACCAGGTTTGATACCCAAGTACTATGTTTGATTGGGAAGACAATATGTGAATCAATGAGCTTGGTTAGCTCCTGTGCCATTAGGGTCTCAACTTTAGGGTTGACTAGCCTCTGTTTCTATCAGACTGGTTTCACACCTTTTGTTAGCTCAATAGTGTGCTGAATGATGCCAGGATCGTAACCCTCTAGATCATCGTAGGACTGGGCTACTACTCCATATTTTTCACAGAAACTGATAAGTCTTTCTTTATCTCGATGTGGGACATCCCTCCCGACCTGGAGATTCCTACCATCGGAGACCCGAAGGTCCTCATAATCACTTTTCTCCGCTATGAAATTTTGTTTATCATTTCGGGCATCGTTACAATCGAAAAAGTTCTCAAGAGTAACTAACCCTTTCGGGAGTTTATTTGACTTGAGCTGCATAATTTGTCCTTCATAGGCCTCGGCGATCTTTGGTTGAAGTTGGTTAGCAAATTCCCCTAAGTGCTGGATAAACGAAACGATGTGTTCATCACTCTCAAAGACTTTCCAACTCTGATTATTGTTGGGAATCATTGGTAAGACAAGCACTCACACTGGATATTCATTCCGAAGCAAGTCAGAGTCAGGATCAAACTGAGCACCAATCACTGCCATGCGATCTGCATCGCTATTCCGCATTCGGGGAACGGTGAGGATGTTGAAAGCTTCAAAACCTTCAATCAGTCCCAAATTCGATGCCAATAGGATCTCATTTGGACATTCTTCACTACAGAAATTCCCCAGACCTGATTAACTACCAGTTTAGAATCTCTGAACACAATCAATTTCTTACTACCCATTCATTCCACTAGGCTTAGGCCTTGGACTAACCCTTCATATTCAGCTTCATTGTTTGAATAGGTGAATTGGAATTGGAAAGACCTCAAAAAATTTTCATTTTGTGGGGATATTAGACATACCCCTGCTCTAGCTCCAACCTTGCTTCTTGCTCCGTTGAAATATAATGTCCATAGCTCATTTTCTTGGTTACTGTCAGATTCTTTGGCGATTCTTGGAAGCACCTGGTCTTTGTCATAAATCACATATGTGCCCAATCCTGTAGCATGATAATTCCCAAAAGGATCATTGTTTATGTGTTCACTCAACAAAGCATCTTCCTTATCATTTTGGGCTCCACTCACCTTCTCCCCCTCTAGCAGTTCAACACTATACATTTCCTCCTTGGTGATAGAAGTATGCGCGGCTTCAAAATTGATCAGGGCCTCATCCGCCACATGTTCAGAATGTAGAGCCTCTGATTCTATCTTCATTTTTGCGCCATGTTTGGTCCTAAGTATCAGATGTGACCAATATAAAGATAAATATCCACCCACCTTTGAAGTAAATTCTTGGGATAGACAGAGACCAAACATAGAAGGAACATCTATGATCACCGTATCTTGTGGGACCGTGATACTTGGGCAGGCAAATAGAGTTAACCGAAGCACTTTGATGACACCCACAGTATCAACTTTATTTCCATCTAGCTACATCACCCCCTTCTTCATAGGTTCATAGCTGAGTCCCAAAGCTTTGGCTATTAGTTTTGGCATAACCATTGTACTAGCGCCATAATCAATCATAGCATGGTGTAATAGCTTTTCCCCTATAATGAGAGTCAAGAAGAAGGGTTGAGGTTTCAGCCTACCTCTACCTTCCGCATGGGATTCCTTCACTTTGTCTATAAGAACCTTAGCTAGTGGCATTTGATAAACCACCTCTATACTGGCAGAGGACTATGTTGGTGCTGAGTTGATCTCTTGTTCAAGCACCTTCTATATTAGCATAGTCTTTTGTTCCGGGATAGCTAGAATGTCCCATAAAAACACATTAGTGGATGATTTCTTTAATTGCTCCACCACATTAAAAGATGACAAGCTCGGAGATTTCTGCTCTTTTTCTCTTGTTATAATGATTTCCTTCTGCGATTGAGAAGGTGAAGAGATGGTTGAGGTGCCAAGGATTTGATCAGAGACGCCTCTACATTGTGGGCTGCCTAGAAGTGAAATGACAGGCTCATTGGTGAATCTCTTATTTGAGCGTGTTTTATAGTCAGATTGCACCTGCGATGTTTTAAATGTGGATGCATCATTAGCAAACACTGTTTCCTCATCTTCCATCCAAGAGAAGAGTGCATGATCAAGAGCAATGTCGGACTCTTGCTCTAAAGACATTCCTTGCATTTGCACGGTAAGGACTGCACTCTCCATTGGCGAGGCATAAGCATGTCCTCCATTTTCCACCATAATACCTTGACTGCGTTGCTCTGCCACCTTCTGTTGTAAGTTGCCATGCGGACAATTTTGGGGCATATGTGCATCATTTCAGGGGAAACACCATGGATTGATATCATCAATAAGATTGTTTTGTCCCGCAGTTAATTCCCTACTTGAGCTTGGTGATGCACTTGTCAGCGGAGTAGGCATCGAGACCATTTGGTTTGTAGTCGGTGTTGGTGGATTAGTATGAGGCACATTCTGATATTGATTTTGCTGATAAGTAGACCACCCGCCATGATAGTTTTGATATGCAGGCCGTGGGGGCATTGCTTGGTTCCACTTAAGAGTTGTTATGTCATTTGCCATAGTTCACAACATCTCCTTGAGGTCACTTATTTCATCTTTGGAAGAACTCGATGTAGAAGCCAAGCTCTCAGGAGCAGCCGCATATGAGTACATCGACTAGGGAGTTGCTGCTACACTAGTCAATGCGACCTCTTGTACAGAGTTTGATATTTCAAGAAATATCATCATAATAGGTCGAGGAGGCAACTTTCCACAATCTATCAAATGATTCTCAACTTTGATAGCGGTAGCATAAGCATTTGGTAGAGTGGCTCCTCCTAAAGACTTAATCATCATAGAAATGTCGGGATTAATGGACTTTAGATAAAATATGAATGCCAATTCTGGAGTTGGGTGGATAGTCATAGGAATCCTACGCCAATTTGAGTGAAATCAGACATTGAAATCTGTCAGAGCCTTTTGGGGCGCGCGTCTTATCATGGATAGCTAATAATATAATGAAGAATGATCTCCGTCATTTGAGAACCTTTCATAGAATGGATCTCTGAGGTCATCCCAAGTGCGAATTGAATTAGGAGTCAGTGTTTGGTACCAATCCAGAGCCTTGCCTTTGAAGGATGCAGCGAACAGCCTCAGGGCTACATTCTGCGCTATAATACCATGTACCAAACAAACATCCGCTACATCCTGCAAATGTTCTGCTGGCATTTTTGTGTTGTCTCTGGCATATTTGGGAATAGCTTTCAGGGCCAAAACTGGGATAGTGCCCCAAACAGTAGGAACTACCAGGGCTACCAGGGGATTTCCAGCATCCCATGCTAAGTAGTTTCTATTTGCGGCTGGCAACATGGTGAGAGGGAAGGGTGGTGGGAATGGAATGGTTACTAACTGATTTGCGGCCTAGACTGTCCCTAGCAGAGGTACTAGTAAACCTAGGTTACTTGTAGTCTGGGATCTAGTTACAGACTGATAGCTCATACACCCCTTTATAAGGTAATTTCATTAGAAATGGTCCCATCAGGTGTGCCAGAAAAAGGACAAACTGTTGATGCCAAAAATTGATGAGGTAACAGTGCCTTATGGGATACTCGGTTCAAGGGGGACCCTTTGCGCCAAACTGAGTGACCTCCGGATTTTAAAGAAGTCAACTTCTTCTACAATGGTTTTTTGGAAAAGGAAAAGGAAACAGATATAATGAAGCAAAGTCTAATCTAAGGCGACGCGCCAAAATTTGCTGATGGGCACGATAAATCATAGATTTAGGGGCTTGAATGGTATTGTCACATTCCAAAACATCGGGGACTTAAAGCTATAGCATAAACAATTCATTTACTGACATAAAATAGTATTGCATACATCCTTACTACTACGAAGAGTCATTTAGACATGATTTAGATAAGCAAGCTTCTATTCAATATATAGAACTTCTTTCAAATGAAATGCTTAAGACAATATATAAAGCACAATTTATAGTTTAATCAAAACATGAAAAACAAAAAGGTCGAACAATTAGCACAGTCTAAAAGTTTCTTGCAAATAAACATGTAAAAGAGGCCTGGTGTCTCTTGCTAAAACTAGTATCCTTTCTTCTAAAATTTCTTGGACCCCTTTGCTCATCGACATAGAGAGTATATATAGCAGGAGAGAAAACTCCCACCGCTTTGGAGAACTATAACAGAAAATATCCCACAATCCCCTGCAATGATGTCTAAATCAGAAGATTCCCAATGTCGTTACAACGGTATTGTGCTAGAACATAGCATCCAGTCATCCAGGTGCAGGTGCATCCTTTGTAATGATGGCGGTGGTCCCAACTAGGCTCGAGGTGACAAGTGTTATCCACCGCTACAAATGACCATGATAAGTAGCCCCCAATAGCATCATCCCCCTCAGCCAACCTATCACCTACTCGAAAATTTCTCTCATCGCTCCCAAGAGATTGCAAAGATGCAACATGTGTCTCATGGGTCAAGATCCTTATCGCAATGGAGAGAAAGCTGCATCAACTAGGTGTGAAAGATGTGTGGCAGTGTTTCGCAGCCCATGGTTGTTCACCTCCCTGCTAAGTTGAAAGATCTGCAAATGGTTGCCACCTAGCAGAAGGTAGGGCCCACCAACACCTTTTAGAAAGTAAAAGGAAAACCTTGCACAAGCATTACACAGCCCGTATTTGTTTATTTCATTCCTACATGAAAAACTTGTGATACGCCACCACGTAGCAAGGTGTAGGTCCCTCTAACAATCTTTAGAAATGATGGCCCCCGCAGAAAGCTTTCACAACCCGCACGAAGCCTTTAAGGAAACAAGAGATAAAACCTTCCATTTACATGACACGTGGATGCCCAGCACAGCCTCTCGGGACCCGAAAGGGAAGCTGTTACCCGAAGTTGCAAAGAGGAGATGCGCAAAGTGGTAGATCAAAACTTGATGGAAAGCTGAATAAACTCAGTGATGCACAGGCCGGCAAACACGCAATTACAAAAGAAACCCGAAGGGAGCTGTTTGAATATTTATTTTAACAGGTACTTCATTCAATCCTTTTGGAGGGAGTAAATGATGTATCTTTATTTGGGGACCACAACTAAATGTTAACACATCATCACAACTTAATACCAATACTTCACAATGGTAAAACACAAAAATTACTAATGGAAAATTCCAAAAATTTGGACAAGGTAATCCAATTACATAGCATATGACCTCATTTGGACACCAAAATATTCATGGTCAACATATTCCCCAAATTTTGACTCAAATGGTTGCAGGGAACATTCTGACATATGCATCACATATTCACACCCATCAACATATACCTAATCAAAACACATCATACATCTCGCAACAACACATCCCACAATAAAACACTAACATCTCATCTCAACAAATGGGGACCCATGGGATACCTATCACACCCATGTGTGATGCAACAAATAATCCTATAATTGATGCCTTGACAATTCAAGTGGCTCACTTACAAAAGACCATAGAAAACATGCAACTGTCCAACAAGAAGTCACACATGTCATATGACCTATGTGTATATCCTTTTGACACAAATCTATACATGCCACCATTCCCTCCTGGATATGTGGCACCAAACTTCACCAAATGAAAGGGCAAGATGAATCCTATTGAACATGTTTGAGAATTCATGACCAACTGTATGAACATTGCTTATGAACACACTTACTTGATGAG